>JAGFZM010003046.1:0-24609 GCA_017657215.1 Limnothrissa miodon
CACACACACAGAGTTCTTTAAGGCAGACCTCAGTCTTTCCATAGATGATAACAAACAATTTATTTATATATGGAAGACTAGATTCTGTAAACATAAAATATAGAATCTCCCTCTCTTTCTCTTACACAATAGTCTCTCTCGCTCCCCCTCTCTCTCTTAAACACACATACACACTCATCCACCATGCAAACAGGGCACACTCTTATCACGTGGACACTGAGTTGGTTTCAAGCAGTGGATTATGTGCATGTTTAGTAGGCTACATGCATCGCACAGCCTATCCATGCATACTACATGACCGTCTGTTGAATAATATATTTGCATTATGCAGATGAACTCAATGATGATGATCACAAGCTGAGAATGAATCACAGTAGCTGAACACTAGTATCAGTATAGCAGACTGGGAAACTTGTGTCTATGGGTGAGCCCCCAGCACAACTGACCCAAGGCACGGTTAGGCTGGTCAGTTGAAGCAGCAGGGCGGCCTGGCTGTGTGTCTACATGTTCACGGAGTTGCTGTTGTGCCAGTTTTACATTGATCACAGCTGTGTATAAAACCTTGCACTTTCATTGGTGTCACTGGCAAGTTGACATGCATTTTCAAACTATTTTTTTATTTTTTTAAAAGATTTACCATACACAAGATATCAATATACCATGCCCCATAAGGGTAGATACACAGATGTTATCATAAAATATTTACACAGACGTGTAGAAAATTATAAGCACTGTATTAGATATTAAAATGGCAAATGTGTATGTGCTGTATTGGACAATATTATACCAGTGGATTTCCAGTACAGATTTGCATATACATGCACAACACAGAACGTCAATAATGACATAAAAAAAGACGTAGAAAAGCTAAACACCTGAAATGTCCTCTACAGTTCCTCCCCCCTAAAAGTCTGTTTTGTTCTCCTGTCTGTGACGGTGATGCATGGCTAGGTGCTTACCTACTCCTCTATTTTGACATGTATAATAATAGAATAAAGGTAATGCTATGAGGAAATGCACCTGGTCCAAAAACAGGAAACGAGAGAGAAAGAGAGATGAAGTGCAAAGTGCTAAATGTAACTATTTAGCTATCTCAGTGCCTTCTAAAAACTAAAAACTTCTAAAGACTTGCAAATTTCCACATCATCAAAGAACAACATTCTCTCCCTCACACACACACAGTGTGGCAATCGGTAGAGACAGCTAACCCTTGCAGACAAATGCACAAAAATACATTTATTGTTAAAAATGATAAAAAAAAAAAAACATTACGGTTTCTCTCTCTCTCCCTCTCTCTCAGACTAACACAAACAAACACACACAGAGATATAGATACACACACACAATGGCATAGAATTCAGGTCACAGGTTACACCATGCGGCTCATTCACACATTCACTGTTCTCCACTGAGATGAGTCACAACTCACACTGTCTGCAGCCAATCACCTGTTAACGGCCACCCCCCAACACACACACACACACATATCCCAAATTTAAACACACAAGCCAAGACATAGAGTGTAAGCAGTGAGCAGGTTAGCTGGGGTATGTGAGAGAGGAAATGGGACGGAGGAAGACTTTTACAAATCCTTCGCTGAGAGTAAGAAATTAAAAAAATATACATTTATTATATATGGGTATCGACAATTGCATCCCTCTCAGGTATTTTTATGTATCTAGAGTAACAGGCAGACAAAGAAAAAGAGTGGGCGGGAGTCCGGACACACGAGAAATAAAGCACTAAACAGAAAAAGACTGTGTGTGTACGGTACTTAGACAGAGAGAAGCAGGGAAAGACAGAGAGAGAGAGAGAGAGAGAGAGAGAGAGAGAGAGGTAAATGACCCAGAGAGGAAAGGTATAGGGTGCTAAATAGAGATGAGACAAAAAGACTACTGTAAAGAAATAAGGAAGAGCACAGGGAAAGGAAAAAGCAGACCACAGACTACAGGGAGGACTTGGAATGATGTCATATTTATGTGCACACATTTGGCACCACACAGTGAATACAGGTGGAAAAAAAAAAAAAAAAAAAAAAAAACCACCACCCCCCCCCCCCCCCCCTCCACTTTTCTCTCTCCCCTCTTTCATTTCTGTGTCCAGTGTTCTTATTTGCACCCTCGCCTATTCTTTTCTCTTCTCTTATACACGTATGCCTCCCAGCTTTCTGACTAGGTCTCCGCTTGATCATTGCCATCCTCTCTTTTTCTCTCCTCTCCTTGATTTACTTCAACAACCCTCCCCCTCCCCTATGCAGTCAGGCCACTATGGTGATGACAGGCTGCAGAGAGAGATCCTCACAACGCCAATCCGCACGGAGTAGCATGCAGTCCCCTGGTGACAGATGCTATTTCTGGGCCTTCTTGGCCACCGCACCCCAGGCCAAACATGGGCTGCCCGCCGCGCCCGCTCCAAACGGCCCATATGGATCACAGCGACAGAACATGACGGATCCGTCAGGAAAGCCATACGTCATGTTGGAAGACAGCTGGGTGGCTCTCGGACAGCTCTTGGCTCTTCCTCCTTTGTTTTTCTCTCCACTTACTTTTTATCCCTTTCTCTCTCCCCATGTGAAGACTGTCATCCTGGAAAAATAGAGGAGGAGAAGTGTGAGTGGGTGTGTGGGGGGTGTCAAAGAAGCTTCTTAAAATAAAATGGTCAGTGCAGTCTGGATCCCATACAACATCCTTAGCTTCAAGGACCTCAGAGCCACAGACACAGCAGGTCTATTACTCATGGAACACTGACACAATAGCAACAGGTTTGAAATATAACAGGTATGAAAAGTACTTTAGCCTGATTAACAGACAATTTTGAGGATTGTTTTGAAGGAAGCAAACTGTAGCCTACAATTTGCAACAGTTGCAAGATCCTACTATTTTGCCATTTATGTTTAATTTTGGGAAGCCACACTATATTGCTATAAACCGCTATAAACTTACTGGTAAATTCTAGTAAAGTAACTAGACCGCTTCGATTATGTAATGTGTAGAAAGTACAGATATTGTTAGAAAAATAGATACTATACAGTGTAAAGTACAGATACCTGAAAATGTTACTTAAGTAGAGTACTTCAGTGCAACTAAATTTTTAGTTACTCCCTATCTCTTCATACATGTAGCAAATTACTCAGCACAGCTGAGCATAATCTTTCAATTCTTTTATCAGACACAAATACCCACTGTTTATCACAATCCAACATACAGCTGTTATCGGCATCAACTGGTCTATTTAACCAAACAATCTGAATCATGAAGCCTGAAATATAGGTTATACCTAAAAGATTGGAAGGATACAAATTTAGGCAATAAGTCAAGCAAAGCACCTAGCACATGCAAATAGAGTTATCATACCTATACAGTTATCATCCTAACTGTGGAAGACTGATGTAGAGCCTGCTTTTTTGTTGTTGTTGTTTTTATTTGGGCTTTGAGGATATCAGTTCTTTCTTTTCCTGTACACATGTGCCTATGAGTAATTAGTCTACCTCTTTAAAACCTATCAGTGGAAGTATAAGGGAATACGTGAATGTGGAGGGGGTGCATTGGAGACATTACTACCCCTGTGTAGACTAATGAGAAAACACATGGATCAGTGTCAAACTGGAGCACACACACACTCACACAAATGTTATTTTTTCTCTCTCTCAGACACACACATTCTTGCCCACATATACTCTCATTCTATCTCAGGAGATAGGGAAACACACAGCATGCAGACATACAGCCTCCATTGACCCAGTGATAAGGGAAAGCATCACATCATGGTTGTTAAGGCAAAGCAAAATCACTCGGCCCAGTAACCTTAAGCCTGCGGTATCAACCTAAGCAGCATGGAGACCAGCCAGGCATTGTCCCTCTGTGTGTGAGAGCTTGTGTGTGTGTGTGTGTGTATGTATATATATCTGTATTTCTCTATTTTACAACAGGGACTATATTTTCAAGGAATAATGGATGTACTAGTAATGTATTATAGGCAGGGTTGGGTCAGATTACTTTGGAATGTAATTGATTACTGATTACAAATTACCTGCCAAATTTTGTAATTTGTAACGTAATCAGTTGGATTACCAAAAACATGTAACGTAATCTGATTCCTTTTGGATTACTTTTAGATTGCTTCAATAAATATACACTAAAGACACAGCCACAGCATTGACCAAAGAATTTTCATTTTATTTTTTACTTTATGATTTCATCACATCTATTTTTTTTTTGCAGTTTGTAAATCAACTACACATTTTACTAACTAAGGCCACATCAATAAAATTTGTTGGTTCTCGGATTCGCCGCTTGAAAAAAATCCAAAATAAAATAAAAATAAAATTGAATTTGAACTCACATGAACATAAAAAACACTGTGGCTGATAGCTGTAAAACTGAAAAAACAGCATGCTGCGTTCACGTGACGTCGAAAACCAAATTGCGCCTTTCACTTCAGAGCGCAATTAAGAGACGTGATATGAGGGAAGATGCCGGTGGAACGGGATTCTGCTAGGCCAGTGTTTGCAATTATTAGAATATTTGATCAGAAGAGAAAAACATTTGACAAGTGCATTGAAATTAAAGAGGATGAGAACTTTGCGCAGTTGTACTCACGGTGCCGAGAGCAGTAGGCTATGCTTGTGCAACTCTGGAGGTGAGTTTGATATTTCATTGATTGAGAGGCGAAAAAAAAAACATTCAAAGTGTTTCGCCATCAAAATCAATCAATAAATAAATGAATAGCATGTGCCTACACACTGACATCCTTGCGCGCGCTTCTGTTTCTCATACAAAAAAAAACGTCTCTTCTAGATTCACGTGACTGCATATTCATCTCCGTTGCGCTGATCACAGAGTTTTAGTCACTATCTAATTGCTGTCTGGTGAATCAATTTGACGTTCTAATGCCCTTTGATGAACTGTGACAAAATGAGTTTGAACGTAGGCTACAGTGGTCTACATTATATGTCATACCTCAATTCCACAGCCAGCCTGCTTGGTGCTTAGATTCACAAACTCTTAAATAAATGACAAACCATCAAACCTTTACATAACACAGAATGACAGAATTATGAATTTTTGTACATTGCCTAAAAGCTGCATGACAAAAAGTGTGCTGTGAGGTGTGAAAGTTAAGTTTATAAATTAGGCCACATTTAGTTTTCCTAATCACGTGAGTAAATGTCTTTAAAACACATTAACATCACATTAACTGTGAATGTGCTAATTTACCTTCAGAACATTTTTTTTATTTTTATTTTTATTTCGCTCGCTCGCTCCATATTTTTTCGGAAAAAATCCGAGAACCAACTGATTTTATTGGTGTGGCCTAAACATATCTTAAAACAGTCTAAAAATGTTACATGTTCTTTTCTCAACATCAGATTTTTTTTTCCTTTTCTCAACACATCTGTACATTAATCTTTTTTGTGAGGGTCAGCAGACTCAGGACTGAACTGAAGAACTGAAAACTTACAGAGGGAAGAAATTACAGAAAAAGAGTAAAAGTTTAATTCCTACCTGCATGTCATGCTTCCCTCATCATCCTTCCTCTCCTCCTTCCTTCTAACCACCTCCCCTTACCACCCCCTCCCTGTCTAAATCCCCCCCTTCCCCAGCCCTCTTCATCCTCCCCCCAACCCTAGCTGTCCCATCCACTACCTCTCTCACACACACACACACACACAAAAGAGGTGGAAGAGAGAGAAACAAATCTGCTCATTAATCAAAGGCCACAGAAACAAGTTTCCTATTGTATCTAAGCAGTAGCACTTGTTCAAAATGTTCATCTGTCAAGCGGTTCCTCTGGGGTGTAAGGATGTTGCCACCATGGCTGAAGAGCCGTTCAACAGGCGCACTTGAGGGTAAGATGGTGTTATATTTAAGGAACAGCTTCTTCACCTTTGGAAACTCATTAAGGCAGTCAAGGCTCTTACTTGTTCCTTCTAGAAACTTCCTGACCTAGTCAGCAACACCATCTCTGACACTGGACTGTTCTGGCCCATAGCTGAAGAAATCTTCATCTGACTGCACAGAATTCCCACTTTCGTTTGACTCAGGAATTTCATTTGGATCTAGGCGGCTTGCTTCTGATACCAACAGCTGGCGCATATCCTCTCTCTCAGGTTCTGCCAGCCACCACAAATGGAACTGTGGCATTGTTGCTGTTGCAATTTTTGCATTCTGACTGGTCATCGTCTTTGCAAAGCGCTTGTCTATTGCTGCCAGGATGGCGTGAATGGCAGCACTGAGAAAGCGTGTTGAAATCCTCTGTTCACGTAGCTTCTTCTTCAAAGTAAGAAGTGTGGGTATCAGCAGTCCAAAGAAACATTTATGTTCTCCTTGCAGAAGATCAAGAGCAAAAGCGAGAGGCTTCAGGACCTCCTCATATTCTTTCAAGAAGGCAATCTCATGGGGTAGTAACCTGGTAACCTCCAGGCGGTCACAAATTTCCCCTAGCTGTATCTCACTGAAAGACACAACTTTTTGCACAGTGTGTAACACATGGAACAATGAATTTCATCTTGCCTATCTCCTCAACTGCTTCAGCAGCCAGTGATGATCTGTGGGCCTTATTCCATAATGCAGAGCATTTGGCCATTGCACTGTTGTAAACTTTACGTGTTGACCCGTTTCAAAGCAGTTGTGAGATCTTTTGTTGCAATGAGGTTAAGTGTGTGTGAAGCACACCTTTGATGTGGCGGAAGAAAAAGGTGTACATGCTCATCAGTTTCCTGGTGTCAACATCCTCAAAAGTGACCTCTTCATCATCATTATCGTCATCATTTGCAGAGAATTCTTTGAAGGCTTTAACAAAGTTGCTCCCATTGTCTGTCACTGTTGCTGCTACTTTTTGTTCGATGTTGTATGTGGTGTGAATTTCATTAATTTTTGCAGCAATGAGATCAAATGTGTGTCTGCCTTTAATTCTGACACAGGCAAGAGCTGCTGATTTTTTGTCTAGCTCACCTTCCTCAATCCAATGGCATGTCATCTCCAAAAAGCTCCATATATCAGCAGTTGTGCAGACTGACTGAACTTGTTGTAATTTTGTTTTAAGTTTGTCTTTCATGTCCATGTATTCGCTTTGAAGTTTAGCCATCAGTGTCTTTCTGGTCATTACAGTTTTCCCCCCACTTAATCCCTCAATAAGTATTTTAAATGCTGGTTCTTCCAGTATGTTAAAGGGCTGGACATCATCCACAATGAAGGTCAACATAAGTGAGTTAACCTTGGATTGTGAAATGTTGCTCTGAAATTGGGTGAGCCTTGCTTGCTTTTCTTTAGGTGGTCCAGGCTGTTGTTGATCTGTTGTGTCTAGCTCAGTCCTCTTCTCATAACGTCCAGCATGCTTTCTCTGAAATAATAACACAAAGGAAAAGTTAAAATAGTAATAATAATAATTATTATTATTTCTCACACAATTACTTCCATTCTTTCATATTTTGCTCATTAATGTTTGATCAACTTCTGTTTTATCTGAAATACATGTTCTGTCCCCAATCAGGCCCTAGCCAACCAAGTATACCTAAAACGTTAGATTTACAAAAATGTCAACAGTATTTTCTTCTGTTCTAAAACAGAAACAGATTTTAACTTTCAGTGCAAGTTGACTGTCATCTAATGCCTTTCGGGGCTAAATAATTCAATCGGTTTCCTCACGCCTAGCACTAGCATTAACCAAAACCCGCCATGATACCACTCAGTGACAACCCACTGTCCAGTGGGCTGCATGGCAAAACGAATGTTCCGTTTAGCTTAATAGCTAACGTTAGATGACTTGGAAATCAAATGTATTTGAATATCATAGTCATACAGCAAATGACTGAAAATTACACATATGTAACATTGTTGTAACGACAACAATCACTGCCCATTTCATTCGCAAATTCTAAAACGACAATGTTTTTTTAATACCTTCAAATAACATTTGATAAATGAGGCGTACATTTACGTTAGCCTACATGCAGCCATAGAGCACTGATCTTAGTCACGGTTAAAACGTAATTCTTTCCCAACTAACTAGCTCCAATGTTAATAATAACGTTCAACTTACCATCAGGTGTTTCTTCAAATTTGAAGTGGAAGTCAACGCCGTTGACAAAACGTGGACTTTTGGTCTACACAATTTGCATATAACGTATATATTATTGTTCTCCACAGTCTTCATTTCAAAATTATGGCGATATTGCCACGTATTAAATACATTTATGTTCTTCCCAACGGGTCTGTCTGTGGATGTCGACGGCTCCTCCATCATTTTGATTTCAAGTTTTGTTTTTGTTTTGTTTTTTTTGTCAAGAAACTACATAGGCACATGGATGATGGTGTCATCTAGTGGACAAACGAATTAACTGCTTGTCAAATTAATAGATAGTTAGGCTGTCATAAAAAGTTGCATTATTTGCAAGATGAAAAGTAATCAGGTAATTCCCAACAATGTAACTGTAATTTGATTACACATTTTTGCATTGTAATCTGGGCTGATTACAGTTACTTGATTTTTGTAATCTGATTACGTAATCCAGATTACATGTAATCCGTTACAACCCAACCCTGATTATAGGGCAAAAATGTCTGTATTGACCAGGGGTTATAGTCACTACACTGTTCCCACCTTGTCAGAGGGTAATGCTTGACTTTAGAATAGGCAGACAGTTCATGACTAGTAGGTACATACTGCATGGGTAATACAGATGATTATGTGCTAGCAGCTAAGGAACTACTTTCCACTTCAGAATGGGAGCCAATTTCCCAGTTGTTAAGTGCTGTTTGACACTGCAATCTGGGGTGCGTTTCTCGAAAGCATACTAGAAAACTTGGTTAGCTACTAACATGTTTGGAACCATGAAACTGTTTCTCGAAATCATTGTACAGACCATGGAGGTGGCCGTGGCCATGGTCCAGGCAAGCATTCGTAAGATTGATCGTAAACTTAGCAAGTAGCAACTCTTGACCTGCCGTAGCAAGCTAGTATCTAGTGCTTTGACAGAGGGCGCTTAGAAATGGCAGACAAACCGCGACCTAACTTTTGGAATGTGGCAAGACATGCGTGCTTTTGCAAAATGGCATTGCATTGCATAAGTTGTTGTAGGATAAATAGGCCTCCTGTTTTTCAATTGCGATGGTTAATAGTGTGCGGAACGTAAACCACGGTTTAAAAGGGGATGTTTGGTACATGTTCTATGTTTTCTTGTAGGCTGAGATAATTAAGTAAGGTGCGTCTTATGATTTGCAACAGCTGGTGGCGCAAGTAGTTTTGAGTAGTTATTACATGCAGTAAAACATTGTTTTCATAGCATCTGAATTATAAAGCTATGTTAAGAAAGAACTAAATGATGAATAAATACTTTCATCGGGCTCTGGATTCAACACCGCCGACCTTCCACTCAGCCTTCCTTTCACTGCATCTATTCCACTACACCACCAGTTCGCAACACTACTGTGCCTGTAAACTAGTCAAAGACAACCGTTTTGTCCAGTCAGGTCATTCACTGAATGATTTTCGTTAGCTTGCTAACTTGCCAACGTGAACAAGTTGGTTCGATATCATCTCAGAAGCGTTTCTCAGTAGCACGGACCACTTTTTTGAAGTTAGCAGGTTAAGGTTCTCGTTACCTTTTGACTTATTTTGGCATAAAAGGGTGTGTATTTGCCAATTATACCGTTAAAAGGCCATAATAGTAATCAAAGCACCGCCATGTTTTACGGTCCAACGTCAGGCGAATATACCCGAAAGTATCCGAACGTTTCCGACACATCTGCAAACATGATGGTAAGAACAATGCTGGTAAACCAACATAGTAGTTAAAATACATGTTAATATTCATGTTACGATGGTGTTCGAGAAACACCCGTACGTGGCATGCTATGTAGTAAAACCATAGATCGTAACATGATGGTCCAATGCTAAGGTTCATAGTTGTTCAAGAAACACACCCCTGGGCAGTAAAATACATCAATGACGTAGAGCTTTAAACTTCCTTATTCTACAAGTGTTCTTCCACTATTCTGGATTTATTCAGACAGTATATTAGTGGGTTATACATATTCTATTGTGGTAGGTACTGCTAATTAGTATGTAGAGATCAAGGCTTATTAGGGCATTATTAAGATTATATCAAGACATGAACAAGAAATTTACGAATACACGCCTAACAAATGATTAATGTTGCCTAATACATCCCTTACAAGTCACTAATACAGCCATTAATTAGGTATGTATTAGTGGACCTAATAAGTGAACCTTAAAATAAAGTGTTACCAAAGTTTTTGTTTACATTAACCCACATAAATATGCAGTCAAAAGCCATACAAGCCAATCAGAAGCCTCATCGACAACACACCATTGATTGAAACCAGGCATCCTAAAATTCTC
This sequence comes from Limnothrissa miodon, assembly GCA_017657215.1. Taxonomy (NCBI): domain Eukaryota; kingdom Metazoa; phylum Chordata; class Actinopteri; order Clupeiformes; family Clupeidae; genus Limnothrissa; species Limnothrissa miodon. Next base: position 10,363 of record JAGFZM010003046.1, read on the forward strand.
ACACCACTCCACCCTAACCACCACCTAATTTTCGAAGTTCTCCTAACAGACAGGCGGTGACACAGTCTGGCTCTTTGTGACAGAAGTTTAGAAATTGCTGAGCCCAAATACTTCTCTGCTCCTCTATAGCACAGGACCTAGTACCTTGCACATGCAAGCTTGTTAAATGCTTCTCTCTCTCCCACTTGTTTCCTGTCACTCTTCACTGTCCTATATGAGTGAAGGCAAAAAGCCCCCCCCCCCCAAAAAAAAATCCCATCTTTTGGCGCATAGATTACCTGAAACTTCCCCGTTTACACGCAAATGCGATCCAGAGTTTTCCCAAATTTAAGAGAAAACGTATACATGTAAACAGGGCCTAAGTCAGAGTTAGGAGTTAGAGCGTGGTGTACAATTTTCTATTGGAATGAATGGGAGAAATGCTTGTGTGTTTGCAGTGGCGTGCACAGACATTTTAACTTTTTGAGCAGGTGAAAGACCTTAGGCTATTATAAAAGTCTGTGATAAATAAAAACGCACAGGTTAAATGCAACTTTTCATTTATTTGAAACATTCTCTAATAATCAAAAGTCACACAAAATAATAAAATCTGTAGGCCTACTCTAAACTAGAGATGTGACTTTTTGACCAAAACCCTATTCAAAAGTCGAGGAGAACTATTTGAATATTATTCGAAAATCGACCACTCCCACCCCCTCGAAAATGCGCGCTAACACACAATGACAGAGACGGTGAAATATTATTATTAGTAGTAGTATTTTTTCACAAACTGTGAGCCTTCCAGTGAACATATTCACTAAGCAACTCGCCTAAATTATATATTCTAGATGATGCAATTTTAAAAATGCATGACCAACCAACTGCCTTGCCAATTAGGTGAGATCCTGAAAAAGCCTGAATTGTCGGCAATATTATTAACATGTTTAAACAAGCACTCCTAACCTAGTAGCCCTGTGTCATATTTTTGTGCAAAAAAATTCCACATGTTCGGGGTGGAGACGGGTGTGCAATAAATCCAGCTGCGGAAAACACTGAGCGTCGCAGGCACACTCAAGTAAGCGCTAAACTATAAGGTTCAGTTTTCTTCTTCTGTTATTTTGGAGTAGCCTATGGGCTACAGTAGGCCTAGCCTCAGTGCATGGAGGGAGTTTTACTGTTAGTGACACCTTCAGCCTGAATTAATGCGCTACATAGGCTATTGAAACATCTTTATTTCTGTTTCGTGTTTTTTTGGAGTCCTTTAAGTGAGATGGCTAAAACAGTATTCTGAAATAATTATCTGATATTCGAAAGCATATTGAATATTCGACTATTCGAAAATCATGTCTCATCCCTACTCTAAACTATATAGACTAGTCATTCACCCCTTGAGGCATATAATCTACAGCCACGTAGCCCTCTAAGACTACTAATGAAAACCGTGTCACTATTCTGTCACAACACAGTGTGTGTAAATATCTTCAAGCATTGCTGAACGTAAAAACCAGTTAAGGACTGCACCTTTGTAATTTGTGACAAAAACTACACATTCAATGGGTTCAAAGGAGCTCCCCTTTTTGTGTTAAGCTCTTTGAGACATGCCTTTTGTAAAATGTGCTATACCAATAAAATTGAATTGAATTGAACCTTGATATGCATAACGGCGTGCATAGCAATGTGATAATTTTTGTGATAGCCTGTTGCTGACAGGTGGGGCTTAGAGAGCAATTGCACTCGATTCATGTGTCTTGAGGTGGGGCTTAGAGAGCAATTGCACTCGATTCATGTGTTACCTGGCTGGCGGGGCAAGGGAAGAGCTGCCTGTCCGTCGTTGCTTCCAGTTTCTTAACTATGTCGCTTCAACGCGCCTCACATTGATTGAACTGCATGTTTACGTGACAGAGGGAGAGACAGAGGTCGGCACACATCGGGCCATTATTTTCACACTTTTAATCGTGCAGCTTTTCTAAATATCATGTCAACATTGGCCTCAGTAAGCTGTACAAAAAAAACTTTCAAAGGGCACTTTATTGGACAGAAGGCAGAGGGGCAAGTGCTTTAGCACCACCTCATCTCTATCTGTGCACGCCAGTGTGTGTGTGAGTGCGTGTGTTGGGGGGTGGAGAGGGTGTTGGTGGCTGGGTGTTGGGTGGGTGTTGTGGAGGGCTGTTTGGAGTGGGTGGAGAGGGAGAGTGTTGGGGGGATGGAGATGGAGCGTGTTGGGGGGCTGTTGGGGGGAAGAGGAGTTGGTGGCAAGTCCACCTTGCGGTTTCTGCCGAGAAAATGCAGTCTAGTTATAATTGATCCTGTTCACCTGAGCTGCAGTCAAAAGAAGCCTTTGGCCTGGCAAGAGCTGTGAGATGACCTGAACAGTAAGGAGCAATAGATTATGACTCCTGTCTCTTTCTTTCACACACACACACACACACACACTTTGAAAAAGACACATACACACATATAAACTGAAACATTGCACTTATTTTAAATAACTGCATTGGTATTATACCATATCAAAGCACACAAGGTGTTCTAAAAGCATCATCTAACAAAAAAAAATAAAAGAGAGAATAAACAGATGTACCTTCTCCTGAAGGCCTGTAGTCCAGAGCAAAAAGAGGAGGTAGACCACATGTTGATATATAGTTGCTTAAATGTTATCTTTCATCCTGGACAAACAAATAAACAGCACTGGGTATGAGAGACAGCTGAAGCAACAGACAAGCAAGACAGTAGTAGTTAAGACTGGTGGTACTGTTGCCTATATTTGTGTGTGTGTGTGACTGTGTATCTCTGGCTGACTTGAGCTGCCTTCTTCACCATTACCAGTTGTTGCCTCACATTTGCAGACACGTCAAATACGAATCCTCCAGACGGCCACTACCTTGGCACCAATATTGGGAACGAGACCAAACGCGACGCCAACAGCTACCCACCTGAGCAAGTGAGCCTCTCAAAATCAAAACAACACCCAGCATTCTCATAGCAGACTGTTTCAGGCCTTAAAATACAGCTCCCAGCCCTGAGGCCTGGCCCTCCAAATCAGTTACTTTCTAGGCTGAGTGCAGAATCCACTCACTGAAATCAACATGGCAAGGCAAGGCAAAGCTAAATGAGTATTCTCACTGGGGCTAGAATCCATGATAAACATCAAAGCTACAGCTAACGCATAGACTACAAAGTAATATAAGTATGCATCCATCAGTGAAAGGAGAATTATTTTATTATTTAACTGGTGAAACACTAATAATATAATACATCCTCACAACACAGGAAACCAGCAGTCATGTGTGTACTGATGGAAGGTGTTATATAGTTGCAGACACATGGAACAGTACAGCTGGGGCTCCAGGGTAGGCACAGGTGCTATTATTGATCCCTCTGAGTGCTATGTTGTGGAAAACGAGCTGCCAGCATTTCCTCCCAGCATGGATCACTGTAGTCACTTGAGGGCAGCACTGAGCAATGTTTGTTTCACACAACTTCTACATCTCCTCGGATAGGAAGCTGTTTGTGTGACACTGACAAACAGCATCAAGTGTTAAGCCATGCTGACTGATTATTTAAACAGTGCCTGTATTTCAGTTGTGTCTATATTTAATTCAGTAACTACCTGTGTAGAAATTCACTCTGATGGGTAAAATGATTTGGTGTTTTAGTGTTTAATTAGCACAAAGATAAATATCCTTTTCCTTGGCACAAGAGGTCAAGTGGATCATCAAACTCCATGCCAGGCAAGTCCAGTGTGTCCTGGACAGGAATACCAGCCTGCTAGAGGGACAGCTTGGAAGCACCTGGGTGGCCAGGGATCCCTGTGGTACCCAGTCAGAACTGTCAACCACGGATCACACTAAATCCGCCAGGACGCTTCCTGTGAATGGGCTTTGGAGTTACAAATCACTCGCTAATTAGATGGACTATGGTCTACAGTGCCAGAACAGTAGATGCTGTATGGACAGAGCAGTGTCTGTATGCCATACTATCTCATTTACTGTCATCAGCCCTTTGACTTTCACAACAAATACAAACAAAAGCTTGAATTGTTTTATCTAGATTTAGAACTCTATGAATGAATACAACACTGACAAACACATGATGCAATCGTGGATAGGACAAAAAAAATGGTAATCTTGTTTAACAGTGAGATGTCACCACAATATTGCCTCAACAAAAAGGGTAAGGGCCATTGAAACTAACATCTATTTCTGACATCATGCCAGCAGAATGGGTCAGGCTCACTCTTGCATGGGCTCAGTGCAAAGCTATTTAGGCAGGATTTCACATCAGAGGGAGAGATGCCTATCTATGCCTATGCCATATGGCAGGAATTGAAATGACTCACTTGTAGTTTGTGCAAAAAGAAAAAAAAACATCCATTGGTGCACAAAAACAGTCTAATCTGACACAATATACATGGATATCATAAATAGTTTTTTTAAATGTTTATCATGGCCTGATGAAATATGTAACCCTAAATTTCTCCTAGTTGCTTGTTTGAATTGATCTAAAAATTTGTTTATTTGAATCAATTGCATTGGATTAATAAAATTATGTCAGTAATGATGATTAGTGTTTTCGCCGAACATAGCTTTCATTCATGCTCTAAATGAATGCACTTATTCATACATAGACGGTGTGCTCCAGCGAAATAGGGCAGCTTGTCCTGCTTGGTTTCTAGATATAAATACAATGTGGATGTATATCCATATGTGTTGCTCTAATGATGGAGCCTACATCACAGCTTGTGCCACTTGATGGCTTTGTGTGCAATGGCGATGCAGCCAAATCTATTTTTGTGTTCATGGGAAGTATTTACTAGAATATTTCTCTTCCTTCTCTCCTTTCTACACAGCTCTAGTGCACGTTCTATTTTGCCAGCCAGGCTTGGGAACCATCTGGAGGGTTACTGTGGAAACAAAGAAAGGATACCATGGTAACATAAATGGGGGTTACCCAGGAAACCGCATTTGCTATGGAGACTGCATCACAAGACGGACTCAAGGGCGTCGATTCGAAGGCGTGTCCTCTCTGATCTCTTTTCTTTTCCCGCTCCCCAGATGAGAGACGTCCGACAGTCTTTTCCATCGAGAACAGACCTCTCGAGAGCTTGCCAGTGCCATATTTGGCAGGAAAACATGTTTACTTATCCACAATCTTGCGGCTAGCACGTGTAGTGTCTACAACAGCTGTCATATAAAGTCGCAAACATGTTATCAAGTGCATTAAGCGGTGCCATAGTCTTATTTTTACTCCTTATTTCATTGGTAAATTATGCTTTTTTATCATTTAAAAAAGTTATTAAAACAACATGTGTAGAACATTTCATTTAAGTCCACGTTGCATATTTATGGCAGTAAAGGTTCCAAACAGTAGGCTACTTGCACTCAGTAGCCTATAATTCCACTTTAACAACAATAGACAGGACCATAATTTAACATTGCTTCCTAAAACACTCGTTTCATACGCTTACAGTTGTGGAAGTCACCATTGATCAAAATCCTAGATACTCAGAATATCACATTGGAATCTCTCACAGCGAGTATATGCATGTACATAGGCTATAATTATATATCCATTATGAAACACCGAAGAAAACAGATACCTTAACTTGGTCTCCATTACTGAATGAGCACAATCATGTTTGACATAGGCCAATAGGACTCCTGTTATCAGTGGACGAAATTAAAGCAACACGTTGGGTCTGTCGTAATTTGCCCTAGCATAGGCTACTTGACAAAGACGAGCCCATTAGTTTAATGCCACCCGTACGTTATTCAGAAACACGAATCTTTTAGTGTACATGGAAGATCTGCACCTGCACATCACGATGGTTATACCAACGATTCATAAATAATTAAAAAATAGACCTTACTGTACAGCCTACTATAGGCCTAATGTCCTATTCACGGTCAACGAACTGTGGGCTACACATCGGTAAATATCTTTTTGATATTCACGCAGTTTTGGTTGTTCTGACTGGTAAAGTTTGGTTGTTTGAATGCATTATTTATCCCCTCCTCTATAACCATGTACTCCGACTTGCTGAGCGATGAGGTGCTGTGTGTCCGCTTGAGCTCCTCGGTGGAGGATAGGTGCTGGCAACTGCCCACGTGAAGATACTGAGCGTGTTCCTCTCCGTCTGTCTCGCGGTGGTAAAAGTAGTTGAAATTGGACACTATGACAGGGACGGGAAGTGCAATTGTGAGTACACCAGCGATGGCACACAAAGAGCCCACGATTTTGCCACCTATCGTTACTGGATGCATGTCTCCATACCCGACTGTAGTCATGGTTACTACAGCCCACCAGAACGCATCCGGAATGCTACTGAAACTCGAGGTGGGGTCGTCTGCCTCCGCGAAGTATACCGCGCTGGAGAACAATATAACTCCAATAAATAAGAAGAATATTAACAGTCCCAGCTCTCTCATGCTAGCTTTAAGAGTCTGACCTAAAATCTGAAGGCCCTTGGAGTGGCGGGACAGCTTAAAGATACGAAAAACTCGCACGAGCCTAATCACCCTGAGAATTGCTAGCGACATGGCTTGCTGCCCGTTGCCCTGCCTCTGAGCGAGCTCCGTCCCAAGGGTGATGAAGTAGGGGATGATGGCCACGATGTCGATGATGTTCATGATGTTTTTGGAGAAAGTTGCTTTGCTGGGGCAGGCAAAGAACCTGACCAACAGTTCAAAAGAGAACCAGATGATACAAAGTGTTTCTATGACAAAGAAAGGGTCTGTGAAGGAGCTCGGGACATAGGGACCAGTTCCGTTTATTGTTGGAGCCACTGTAACAGGCTCCCTGTCGTCCCGAAATTCAGGCAAAGTCTCCAAACAGAATATGACAATTGAGATGAGAATGACTAGTACTGACACAATGGCAATGCCCCTTGCTGGCCCTGAGCTCTCCGGATACTCAAACAAAAGCCAGACCTGTCTCTGGAATTCACGATTTGGCAATGGGCGCTCCTCTTCTCTTATGAAGCCTTCATCCTCCCGAAATTTTTCCATGGCTTCCTCGCCAAGTTGATAAAATCTTATTTCCTCTGAGAACACGTCAATGGGTACATTCACAGGTCTGCGAATGCGGCCGCCAGACTGATAGTAGTACAAAATGGCATCGAAGCTGGGTCGATTCCTGTCAAAGAAATATTCGTTTCTCAAGGGATCGAAGTAACGCATCCTTTTCTTTGGGTCCCCAAGCAATGTGTCCGGAAACTGGTTAACAGTTTTGAGCTGCGTTTCAAAGCGCAAGCCAGAAATGTTGATGACCACCCGCTCACAGCACTCATGCTGGGGTTCATATCGATCCACGGGCAGGTGAATTGGGAGCGCGGTCGCCTCCTCCAGCATGCTATCACAAGCAACAACGGTCATAATGGCTTTCTCCCTCTCTGTGTAGCCGTGTTCCTCGTTGTTGCCTTGGTGCCTGGCGGAAGGCGAGTCGAGGAGATTAAATTGGTCATCCATACAGGTGTGCGCGCGCGAGGGCAGAGGGCTCCACGGCACCCCCACCCAGCCTTCGGTGAACCAAAGCCTGCGCGTACTGTCTTCCCCAGTATCCTCTCCGTATGCTGCCGCCCTACGGAGCGCACGCTGTGGTTAATAAACACATGTCTATTACCACCCACGGCACGCATATGTCTGACACACTTACACCGTTTGCCCAAATTAAACCCAACTCTACGTAAACAACGATCATTGATGCGCGATATTTGATGTATTGATCACCCGTGAAAATAGTTATAAAACAAAAACCTTAGACAAAACAAATGTAAAAAATCTGTTTGTTTTTTTCTTGTGCTCAACAGCACGAAAGCTAATAACAACACGCCAGATAGTCTTCTCAATGCATAAAAAAGGGGGGTAACCTGAATGAGGGAATATGTGTGAGTGTGTGTGGTGTGTTGTTTCGGAGCGAGGGCGTGACGTGCGGAGAACATTCAACAGGGTCACCCGCGACAGTGGACGGCGTGTCATTGACTAAAATCAGAGCTGCTTACAGAACATGCCACGATTTGTCCGAATTTTATCGTCTGAAAGCAGCCAGGGTTGTTTTATTTATTTCGCGCAAGTCAGGATCACTAGTGATTAGAGATCTGTCTATGGTGCTGAAACCATCGAAAGCACGTTGACGATAAACAAATTTGTGCGCTGTAACTGAGATTTCTGTCAGTAACAATCTTTTGTCCGAAATGTCTGTGTAGAACCGCCAGTCGTTATTCTGCCATTTTTTTCATACATTAATGATTTAATGTAATTGAATTAATGATGTTAAACATGATAATGATGGTAAACAAAATATCTCACCTTACCTGCGATATTTCCACTAGTGGAGCCTATACTTAACAACTTGGAGCTGTTTTATATGTGTGAGTCAAAGCTACTGTACAGTATGTATTGAATGAATCTGTCAATATACATAAAGGTCTAATAACTGTTGACGAACAATATTTGATTGGAGAGAAGTAGTCGTGATGTCTGTATTTTTTGCGGCACCAACACACATTGAGAGATAAACAATTACAGCTACAGTGACCTAGTCCTTTTTAACAGAGCTTTTAACATTTAAATTCTTCCCACAAACACACAGTCCTCTATAATGTGCATTCTGCCTCTATTGTGTTGTGACTGTTTTATGGCAAGAAAAAACAGTTGAAAACCCAACAGAAATGAATAAATGGTTTCAGCAGAAAGCAGGGTTATGCAACACCTAATCAAACTTCTGCCAGCCAAGGACAGCTTGGAGTGTTTTCTCCTGCTTAGGCAAACAATAGATAAACAATAGAGAGAGCGAAAGGGGAAAAAAGCTCAATGAGAGCTGTACTCGACTGGCTATCATGGCGGCACAAAGGCTAAGGATGATGGATGGACTAAGGCCAAAAATGGTTTATATAATAAGTAGAGATGCACTCTTCCTATCCACACATCAATACCACCAAGAAGCTATGGTTCATATGCCACCTACACCTCTCTTTCTGCTTACCCGACAGCAAGTTACATCCACACAGAAATATACACACAAAAATATAGGCTACTGTAGGCCAGGGCTATTCTATTGGCGGCCTGCGGGGCACGTGTGGGCCACATCTTAAACTGGGACGCTCATATACACCATTCACGAGCCTCCAGAACGTAACTTGGGTCTTTTATAGCGCATGCATTGGTAAACTGACACCCCGAGCGCTCCGAGTACACTCTGGTCTTTGAAAAATTCGGAGTGTGGATGGAATTGTCGCTCGTTTATTCAGGGCGTCACACTTTCAAAGTGTGCAGAACATGTAAACCGAGCACTCCGGCTGAAGGGAGAGAGCAACAGAGCGTGACGTCAGTCTAACTGAAAACAGCGCTACTGCTGAGTTTTTAGGAAATAGACCAGATTCTGGATTGATTTATGAATTTAAAGTCATAATTGACAAGTAAAAAAAATCGATCAACATGGTCCTCTCTTGTCAAGCAGCTGATTTAAACATGAACCGCTATTTTAACCTGCTGTAAATGTTTATATCCATTTTAATCTATCAGAACCGTTCGTTTAGTCACAGAAAAATAGTAGGCGCTGTACCCACCTTATTTTAGAGATATATAGTGCAATATAAATTGCATGCATTCTCAATCTGTATTCAATGTCGTCAATTTGAAGGGTAAAAATTAAAAATTGTCTTAGAGTTTGTTAAAAGTGTCATTACCAATTGTTATAATGACTGCTGAAAATGTGCGGCCCAACTTAAGATCTTGGTTAGGAAATGTGGCCCAAATAAAATTTTAATTGAATAGCTCTGCTGTACTACATAATACAGAAATAATTTTATAAATGAACAGAAATTGGTGTATTACTTATTTACTGTACTTAGTATAGCACATTTTATCATATTTTCAATTGTAGACACAAAAAAAGAAGTAAAATGCATGTACGTGTTTGTATGTCCATATTGTTATTCACACAGACATGAGACAAGTTATTAACTTTTCCCAGTACATAAAGCAAAGTGGTTTTTCCCATGTGTTTTTATTTCCCATGTGTTTTATTGCACAGGGGTGTGTTTCTCGAACAAATATGAACATTAGCATTGGACCATCGTGTTACGATCTATGGTTTTACTATATAGCATGCCACGTACGGGTGTTTCTTGAACACCATCATAATATGTATGTTAACATGTACTTTAACTACTATGTTGGTTTACCATCATGTTAGCAGATGCATTGGAAATGTTCGGACACTTTTGAGGGTATTCGCGAAACCTTGGTGGTGCTTTGATATCTATTATGGTCTTTTACGGTTGAATTTGCAGATGCATGACTTTAGGCCAAATGAGAAAATACACTTGTTGAATCTCAAGAATTTGTCAGCACAGCTCAAAAACACTTCTGAAATATACCGAAACAACTTTTTCACATTAGCAGGTTAGCAAGCTAACTTCAATACGATACAACCATCCCACATCCCACATCCAAATGTTGTGGTGGAGCATAGCCTATTTGGAGCATATTTTGGAGCATTATTGATCTATACAGCCTTTGCCAAAGTTGTCATAGCCAAATTGACAACTACATATAATCAATATAATACATATTAACGAAATTCATTCAGTAAATGACGTGTCTAGAAAAATTATATATAATTGTAGTTTACCAACCGGTGATTCTGTAGTTCATTAAAGATCTCATTCCATCGTATTTTCATTAATTTTGTCGTGGTCTCTTATCTAAAATAATGTCATGAGAGTTGGTTTCGACAAAAAATATGCTGTGGTTGTCTTGTTTCAAGCTATTTTAGTTAGGTGAAAACGAGAGCAGGGATAGCTCGAGAGGATTCTTATGAATATTAATGATATGCAAATGTATCGCCTCTGATTGGCTAACAACACTGTGACGCTCCATCTAGTGGGTCTGTCTGCAGGCAGCCTAACGTTTCTTGAGGGCGGGTTAACTGCATAGCTAATGTTCAAATTGACGTGCATTTGTACAGCTTTTCCGATTCGCTCATTTTTCCCGGCAGTTTTCTATCACAGGCGAATACAGACTACAGGGGTAGGAGAGCATTTTGAAGTGGAGCATAGAAGTACAACTTGGGCTGACCTATGGTAATGTAGTCTTAAACGGTTTATTTTGGAAGGAGACCTTTAAGTCGGTGGCGTAATAGGATGAGCCAAGCCTTTCTCCCTGGAGAAGCCGGCCACTACAAAGCCTTCCCAGTGCATATACATTTTTGGCAACCTCTCACAAAGTAAAGAGATCTTTTGTGCTGATAATGTTTGTGTTTGGGGCCATGTGTGTGTATGTGTACACACATGTGCCAACATAATGTAAGTGCATGCACATCTGTGTGTTTACAGTACAGTTCACATGTATGTATGTTTGTGTTTCATACAAAATATGTATGTGTATTTTACCACACATGATTGCTGGAATGGAAACATTGAGGAGAAATGGAGATTAAAGTGCTTAAAGTGCTTTTTTGAACCAAGAGCCAAGTAGCCCATGTGATTAATCTCTAACCAAAGACAAGGCTTGGGGTGGAATTGGATATTAGTGACCAGAGCTTTCACACCTCCCCCATACTATATCTAGGTATAAATAGATGATTGGACTTTACAGTTTTTCTCCATTGGTTTGGCTCATTTCTTGAAACCGAGATGACATTCTTAAAACTATAAGGTCATTTGGCTAAACAGTCTTACAATTCTGCACAACATTATAGCTAACTAGCTAAATTAAATATCTTTCCCAAAACTCTTCATACATGCTTCAAAAGCAGATTCCTTTCCCATATAAAAGGTCAGTACAGTAAAAATAGCACAGATCCTTCTCAATTGCCTTGGCAAATGTGCATTCATTTTGTGCTTTTGTCAAAATAACCTGGATGGTTTAGCACACCATGGATCCCCTGCCAAAAGCTCATATCTTTCCCAAAACAGTTTATCCATGTGTCAAAACGAAATATCTTTCTCATGTAAGTAGTCAGTGCCCCCAAAATGCATTGTCCCTTTGGCATTGTGTAAGCACTGCAAGTCAAAATGCTTAGATGTTTTGTCACTATCACAGAGGTACAACTGGAACTGCAACTGGAGAAACATAAAGTTACTTCCATAGATGATAGCAGTATTCTGTACTTGCATAAATATAAACACAAACAAAAAAATTATGATGAGCGGTTGAAATTCACATTGTCCCACACAATTACATATGAGTAGTAGGACAGGCCCTTCGAGACCTCTCTAATTTTCCTGAACCAGATCAGTATAAAGACTGTGCAAAATGACAATCTTTGGTATTTGAGTGTTGTAGGGGCCTAAACTGGGGGTGTGTATGGCCACATCATTCTCATATATGACAACACATATTGTTAGTATATTGCAAAAGGTTTAGATGATGGAGAAGACTATAGAGACAGGCAGAAGGCTGCACTCAACGACTTATACCTCTGATATTGGGAGGCGATGGTTTACAACATGGTCTACAATTATACCCTGAATTTTGTACGGGACAGTATGGTGTCCTTGTGGTGCTCTGCCTCTTCTCCCTATTCCACCACCTTGCATCCTCAAATCTCTCTATTTCTTCATCTTCTTCGAGCAGGAAGTTGCCCTTGTTCATTTACTTGGTGAGGTTCTTCTTTTTTCAAACTGCAAATGGTCCTGGCCCTGGCCATCTCTATATACATGTTTGGCAACATTCACAATCATACGTAAACATCTGTTGTCAGGTAACTAAACAAAATTTTGGTCAGCTGAGATCTGGAAACCTTCTTGTTTGCTAAAAGGGCAATTGACCTTATTGTCAATTACTGTCATGAATTTTTCAAATGCTACAAGAAATTCATATATAAGGTTCATGGCATTATATTCTTGACTAATTTTGACAATTGAACAGACTATTGTGCATATGATGACTTACACAATGAAATCCTACTGATATGTTTTGGAGAGAGCTACCATTACACTGAAAAATCAACTAATTAGTTTAGATCAGCAAGATCTATTTATTTGGAAAATGTGCTAAATGTGGGCTCATTGTGCTAACTGTAGGCACTTGAACAGAACCATTTGTAAACATGCATTGAGTCAATTGAGAAATGTACCAAGGCATTTGCAATTTGATGAAACCAATGAGAAATGACATTCTGTTGTGAACAATTGCAAGGTGGTTTGGAGATTTGTCCATGTTATTTTGAGAATGTCATCTCGGTTTCAAGAAATGAGCCAAACCAATCGAGAAAAACTGTAATTTAAATGGGCCCCATGCTTTGTGACCCCATGGGAAATGAAACCACAGCGCCAAACTCAGACAGAACATGAAGGAGTTGTGTTATAGGTGAATAAAACAACAACAATGAAAATGAAAACAAAAAGAAGAGAAGAACAATACAGTTCATTACGGATCCACAATATACAGAGAAAGAGAAAATGAGACATAACAACAGAGATATAGGAAAGAGTGTCTAATAAGAAAGAGAATAGAGAGAGAGAAAAGACTGGTGTATAAAGAGTCTTTCTGTCTTTGTACAGTATGTGTGTCACTGAGACTGTGTCACCAGAAGTGTAAGAGCATTCCACAGCCTTAAGCTTCCATACTTATTCACTGGATAAGAATTCAGTCTGCATGTTAACCATGTTGTCTCCATGTGGCCACTTTTCTGATGAAGCTTGTTGGGACTCACAAGTGTTCAGGCCCACTGGGTTTGTGCTCACTCTGGCTTCCTGTCATCACAAATCCAAAATGGACAAATAACTCTCAGTGGGATTGGATTAATGGGAAAGTATCTTATTTTCTTTCCTTCATTCTTTCTCTCTCCCTTTCTCTTTCTCACACACAGTGGTAACACTGTCAGTTTGGGTTGAGCTGCTCACGGTCAGTTGAATAAATCCACAGTCAGTTGAATCAACTGAGCTGAATCAATCCAGCCAGTGAGAGGGCCAGAGAAGTCAGGGCTTCATCGATCAGATGGTTATTGGCAGCAGGCTGGTCCTGATGGAATCATTACGTGTCCACATTGGCTACACTAGGGTCAAGGTCAGACTTTTTGTCTTCATCCTGAACCACATTAGCCTGACAAGCCAGACTACAACACCAAAATGTATAGTATGGCTATGATCAACCTGGCTCAATCCAGAAGGAAGAATCAGTGGTAGGCATATGCATTGCAAAACCACTTGTTTCTATTAGAATCTGTGTACTGTTAGGCTAGAACCTAAGTAGCATGAGACCTTTGTACACAATTGACAGTGTGTGTGTGTGTGTGTGTGTGTGTGTGTGTGTGTGTGTGTGT
>JAGFZM010003049.1:0-10308 GCA_017657215.1 Limnothrissa miodon
GGACAAGATTGCCCTACCTTACACACACAGATGCACACACACACACACACACACACACACACACACTCACACACACATTCCAAAGAGATGAGAGGAATTTTTTATGTGTAAAGTAGTGTAAAATATATTAAAGCTCATAGACACACACACACACACACTAATGTAACTCAATAATGTGAGCAAAGAGGAAAAAACAGTAGAACCTACAGTTCATAGCACCATGAGTCAAGCCTGTTGGTCTATCGCTGTGTGTTGGATTGTACACCCACCCTCAATTGAGGTCGTTTTTTTTAATATGTGTTAAACACATTAAAATGTGTTTAAAAGCACTAGTGGCAGTCTATTAATACGAACCATTTCCATGGTTCAGAATCTCAAATATTTATTTGCTTGAAACGTGTTAATTTGTTTGGAAACAGCTGATGTGGCATACAGCTCACAATTATAGTAATTATAGTAATGCATTAGGAGGTTATTAACTTACACAAGGACATTGAGACTTAAATGCGTGCTTCTGGAAAGAATCAATGCGATTATCTATGTCATTAGTGTGCCCCACAAATGGGCTTCTAAAATGTGTATTTGTGTAAAAGCTGTGCATGTATGCCACTATGGTTCTGTTGACAAGCTCATTCAAATGTAAGGCAAGGCAAGGCAAGGCAAGGCAATTTTATTTATAAAGCGCATTTCATACACAGTGGCAACTCAATGTGCTGTACAGAGACCAAAACAAAATACAATACAAGGCAACAAACGTGTGTGTTAAAAATGAGAATTTAAAAGAAAATTGATAATACAATGTAACTGCACCTTAAAATTGATAATACAATGTAACTGCACCTTAAAATATTACCAGATATTACCAAATATTTTGCTCTATTAACTGATTGTGACTGTTATAGTGGTGATTAATACTTATTAATTCTTTGCATTAATACTGACAGAAGTTACCTACAGATGGAATATCTCCGGGCGCCCTCTACAGATTCTAATTCTGCCATATTACAGTGCAATTAATGAAATTGCTGAGTAACTTTGGTACAAATTCCATGGGTGTGACAAAATGGAAAATATTCCCCTGGAATCATATTCTTTCTCAAACATGTAAAGTGCACTTGGGAGCTATAGATTTAAGTCATCTAGATTAGAGTGATTAGAGCAGTTCTTCTAATTATATATATATATATAGCGAAAATGTCCAAGATATGTTTTATCCTGGTCCTGCACATATACAATCCATGTAATTGAGTAGAATAGACAAGAAATTCATCACTAGTCAATTTGTTTTGTTGTTGTTGAATTGAGTCATTTGAATTTGTATGGTGTGTTGTTTTTTATATTTTTTATTTGAGGGCCTACTGTATTAGCCTAGTTTGAGATACAGACCCTCTACATGATTCCATTATAAATTCAGGGCTCACAGCTTAAATGATTTCAAGTATTTAGACGTTTTTTTTGTTGTTGTTTTTTTTGTACATAATGTGGTCTTCCAGCTCGTAAAACCCATAAAAACAGGAATTCAAAAAATCTAATACTCTAAAGAAAACGTTTAGTTTGGAATGGAATAGTGGAAATAAATAAACTTTTACACGATATTCTAATATTTTGGAGAGGGTCTGTAATTTACACAGTGAACAAATTTGCAATGTTATGATGTGATGTTATGATATCCATCATATGCTAAGGCTACAGCTCATAGTAATATGTTTTGCCATCAAAAAACCTATATTGTCCTGGGTACGCCCCCAAACCAGTGTGGGAAGACAGCTAGTGTCCAGGCACACCTGACTACATTCGACTTCATGCATCACATTTTTTTTTTTATCTTTGATCTTTGTATGATTTGTATTTGTGTCTGTACAATAAAATCCATGTCCAAGCCCAAATTCGAGTACAGATTTATAAAAAACGTCTTGACAGTATAAAAAGTCTTCAAATATCTCCATGTCAGGTTCCAAGTATATTTCCTTGTGACAATACTGCGGTACTGCAGAAATTTGGAATTTGCTGACATGATGTCGTAATAAGGTATTATTAATGCATTATTGACAGTATGTGGACCCATACTGTGTTTGTGTGTGTGTGTGTCTGTTTGTTTGTTTTTGTGTGTGTGTTTGAGAGAGAGACAAAAACATGTCCTGAGGTTTAGATACAGTATTTTTATTGCTGTTTATACACACATCTGGCACAGAATAAAAGGCACTCATCTGATTGCATCTTTATACTGTAGTGTGTATGTGTGTGTGTGTGTGTGTGTGAGACAGAGTGAATGTTTTAACATGTCTGTCTAAAAGCTGATATACACATTTACATGTTCCATAGTTACAATGATTGCATTTTTAACACACACACAAACACACCATTTCATGCATACAGGGCCACACAAATACATGAACCCTCTGTCTTAAGTCAATTCCATCCAAACACACACACTACACACACACAAATACACACCATACACTATACACCATCAGTAACTGCCATACAAGAATTTGCTACACGCACTGCACATACTACACTCACATTCACACAGACACACACACACACAGAGACACACACACACGAGAAAAAGAGGAAATAAATAAACTTCTATTGTAACCAAACCTATGAACATAACAAATAACACAGAAAGACTAATGAAGTGGCTAAAGAAAGCAGATGGTCTAAAGAAGGTTATGGAGGTCTAAACTGAACAAAGAAATGGCCACTGTGTGTGTGTGTGTGTGTGTAGGCAGGGATGGAGAAATCACTCCACGATGGAGCTATGGTGCTCCAGAACTGAGATGAGATTTAGTCCTGTTCTTCTTTGTTCATTTATTTATTTATCTCTGTCCTTATTCACACATTCATCCTTCTTTTTTTTCTTCTTCCTTTTCTCTTTTTCCTTGTCTGTTTTTCCCACAATGATGTCCTGGATTTGTCCATACACACACACACACAGACATTATCAGACCAGTTGAAATGAATTGCTGTCATGCATATTCATTCATACATTTGCAACTCAGACATCAATTACACAGTACTTCTACAATATTACAATAACTCCTTTTTCTCACTCTCATGTGCGTGCATATAACACACACACACACACACACACACAGACACACACTTACCTTATAGGGGAATGGTGGTCATGTGTTTCTAAACAGCTGTATAGAACAACAGACACAATTCATATGTTAGAAAATAATTAAAATTAATATTAATATTAAATTAATAATTCATATCTCATAGGCTAATTAATACCGAGGTCATCACATATCTTCCTGTTTGCCATCATGCTTTATAACTTTCACACTATTAACATCTTAAAGAACAACATGGTGTAGAAGGCACAAGACAAATTTATCTTTATATCTTCAGGAAGTTAGTTTCAAATCTGAACTGCATAGTAACTGAAAGCTACTTCACCACACTTTGACCGCAGGTTTTACCAGCATTTTTTTTATTTTGTCCTGAGAGACCTAAGTGGTATGTATTTCTGGACTGGAAGTCAGGTAATTAGGTCCCCCTTAAGTGATTTAAACACAGCAGTAATGCTTTTAAAGTCAATTGTGTAACTTATAGGAGGCCATAGCAAGGACTTGTGGTTCTGTGGTTGGTTCTTTTTATACTTGTAAGAACCCTTGCAGCTGCATTACGGATCAGTTGAACATATTTTATGGTCTTTTTAGGAAGGCCGGTGAAAAGCCCATTGCAGTAATCAACCCTACTAAAGGCATGGATATGTATATTTTTAATCCAAATAAATCTCACACTCACACACACACACACACACTCACAAAGAGAGAGAGACATAGGGCATAGAAAAATGCAGCCCCTAGTAGATGATAGAGAAGATGCATGCTTCATGTGCTCTTAGGTCCTTTAGTGTGTTCATGTGCTTTCATGTCATACGGCACCGTAAATGTTAACCCCTTAAGGCACACCCACCCATATATGGGACGCCCCCCCCCCCCCCTCCGCTTTTTTGTTTTTTTTGATGGTTATGCTTGTGTCATTCAATGCCAGAAGGAGTAACTTCAAATCAAGCAAACTGACATGAAAGCCCAGGGTCTTGGCTTTCATTTGAAACCAATTTTATGTTTCTAGGGTAAAGGGGTTTTCAAGTTATAAACTTTTGAATGTCAGTAGGCCCTCTTGTTTACAAAAAGTCTCTATGGGAATTTACATAGGGGTCCCAATCAAAACGCATAAACATATTTTTCAAAAATGTATATTCAAAAATCATATTTTTGGTCTTTTGACTTCAAATTTTTTTGTGTAACAGGTTGAGAGATGGAGTTAGGACTTAGATTTTTTTATTTGGGGGTATCATATGGTACCTTCATATCTTAGTTAGTTCATAGACATTTGAAATGAGCGGAAAAAAAAAAACTTAGTTCCAACCTCTATAACTCTGTGTCCATATGTCACAGAAACATACATATTCCTCTAGAAAAACTTGAGGGTGTCACCTTTCCAATGGTATGAGGCACATCCCTGAGTCTAAAACTATGTAGGAACTGTCAAGCTTTCAATTTGGGTATGCCGTTGTTTTGGAAAAAAAGGAAAAATAGGGGTGTGCCTTAGGAAATCCTATACTCAAAACCACAAGAACGACAAGAATGACATCAACACAAAACAATCACTCCCAACCAATCAGAACACAGAAAGAAGATAGTGTCACACCCAACCACCCAACACAAAAGTAATTATGTCATCAACACAAAACTCCCACTCCCAACCAATCAGAGGACAGTACAGAACCAAAGTTTTCCGTCCAAAAGTGGATAAGTGGGTGTTTTTGTGGTGCAAATGGAACATTTGAGACAGGTTCTAATATTCTACACAACAAAGCCTCACGCACACACACTTACATGCACACTAGGTAGATTAGACATTACCAGACTTAATCAATCAACCCTGAAATAGACTAATACACACACACACACACAGACACACACACACACTTGCAAACACTATGTAGAAATCTAAGAGTGTTTGTGTGTTTGTGTATGTATGTATATATGGGACCCTGTCCCAGAGGCATAGCCCACACAAGAGGGGTCTTTGACCACTATGAGGCAGGCTTAGAGCTCAGCGCCTGATAGTTGGATTGGTGGAGACTCACGGCGAGCGGGTCGGCGGTGAAGGCGGCCACACTGTTGCGGATGTCTCTCTCACTGCCGCGCAGAGGGATGAGTGAAACATTCCCTAGCCGAGCCTCCGACACCACCGACGGACACGAGCGCATCTTACAGCCCTCAGCCGGCCACACATTGCCTTCATGCTAGGGGGAGGAGTGAGAGAGGGAGGGAGAGAGAGAGAGGGGGGGGGATAGGGGAAAAAAGGAGAAAAAAAGGGGGTAAAAAAGAAGAGAAAAAGGGGGTAAAAAAGAAAAAAGTGGGATTATGGGAGATAAAGAAGACAAAGGAGGGAAAGGGAAAGAAGGAGACAGGGATATAGAACGCATCAATCAAAGGGCATGAAGTCACAAACATGTTCAGCCACATCACAGAAGCATAACTAAACATGGATAGAGGGAAGGAGAGAAAGAGAAAAAGATAAGAGACAGAATGCAAAACAGATAAAGAGAGGGAGAGAGAGGGATGGAGTTGATTTTCTGACTTTTCCCTACCTGTATGCTCATGAAGGTGGCAAACCACTCTCTCAGTTCAGTCTGGGTATCACAACACAGACACCTGAAGACACACACACACACACACACACACACACAATTTTCTTTATATTACCTCCAACATCCTCCAACGAAGTCCACGGTTCTATGAGTTTCGGATGACCGGCAGGGGCGGTGCTTACAGCACATGGATGTAAATCACACGCACATGCAGGTCGAGAATTAATACCAACAAATTCAGGTGTGACCTGGGTGACGTCCTCCCTATGCGTTAGCGTAAAGGGCAGGCCAACCCAGGAAGTGACCGCTTGGCCATCTCCTCGTGTACACTCCGAGTGACTGCCAAGCCCTGGCAGTCATCCGAAACTCATAGAACCATAGTTACATGGGTAACCTTCGTTCTGTTTTGTTCCTCCTGACCGCCAGGGGCAGTGCTTACAGCACACATGGATGCCTCGTACCAACAAGGTCATGAGGAGTGCCTACCTGCATCTACAGATGTTGCGGCAAAGGAGGAAGTATTGCTGTGGCTATGGGATTACATGTATGTGGGACAACATTGACCCTGTAAAATCTTGTAAATGTACAGCCTGATCTCCAGGATGCTGCCCTGCAAATGTCAGAAAGGGAAACCCCCCGCAAAGATGCCCATGAGGGCTCGGATCTGCGAGGGAACAGGGGTGCCGCTATGTCTATTAGCATGCTGGATGGTCTCTACGATCCACTTAGATAGTCTCCGTTTGGACAATGCGTGAGCCCTTTTTACACCTGAGTGACAAACAAACAGCACGTCTGACAAACAAACAGCAGTTCTTCCGTCCTTGTGACGTAGGTCTGGAGAGCCCGCACTGGGCACAACAGCTCTGCACTCAGATCCTGTGCCTCTTCAGAAGCAGAGTACAGAGAGCTGGTCTGAGAGCCATGAGGGGCTGACCTGTAAGATTCAGCCTCCTCCTTTTGGCCTAAATCCAGACTTTCCGAGGCCCTAGTAGAGAGAACATCCTCCACCTGGGCCTCGGCTACTGGAGGCAGTGATGGTGGTGGCAATTCTACCTGCCATGCTGGTGGGGCTTCAGCGGGAACACTTATGCCCTGTACACCCTGTGCTGGCGGTTGTAGGCCAGCAAGCAATGCCTTAATATTTTCAAACTCAGACGTCATGGCGTCCACCCTTTCAGCCAAGCCACTCTTTCGTCTGGCTTTTGCACTAGGGCCTGCATGCGCCGTAGAACTCTGGCGCCTAAGGGCTGGTCCTCTATGATGCAGCTCCTATGTCTGCTTACTGCCTTGCTCCTCTACCTGCGCAAGTCCAGCTGACCGAGCCGCTAGGCTTAGGCAGGCAAAGTTCATGCAAGCCGCTTCAGTCAGTCCCTGTCTTAAATGTTCCAGGCCAAGACAGGAGGGGCATTTAGCGTGGCCGTCCTCTGGTTCGAGAGGGGCCCGACAATCCGCACATACTAAAAACATGGCTTTTTCAGAATTAAAACTCATTACTTACTGTGTGAATCAATGAGCCAATTAACGTTTGCTCCGCAACTATCAATGAGGCTAAATAATGAGAGAGTGAGTACACTCTCGTTTCGTCTGCGAGACGCAATGACAGAGAGAGCCACCGAAACTCCCCACAAAGTTATTTAAGTTTCTCGGAGCGAACACACTCCTTCCTTTAATCAAAAAGCACAACAACAAAAAAAATGACAAGCCCGTGGCTTTAGAAAAAGGCAAAACCCAAACATGAAACGGCGAAAAACACCGGTAGAAAGGGTACATTTAAGCTTACCGCCTGTGCCTTACTGAGCGAGGCCACTCGGGCATCAGGCTATAAACAACGAAAAAAGAGAAAACTTCTGCTTACCCAGGTCCAATTAGGCGAAGAATTATAAACGCAGCAAATACAGTTTCTTGGAGGGCGAAAAAATTATCCAACCACGGTGGGTAATGAAACTTCAGCGTTTGCGTCTTAACCGTAGTTATCTTTGACCTGCTTCCACGAGAAGATGCAAGAGGTCACTTCCTGGGTGGCCCTGCCCTTTGCGCATAGGGAGGACGTCACCCAGGTAACAGGTGAATTTGTTGGTATTAATTCTCGACCTGCACGTACGTGCGATGGACATCCATTTGCTGTAAGCACCGCCCCTGGCGGTCAGGAGAAACGAAATAGAACCCCCTCCACACACACACACACACACACACACACACACACAGACGTACCATTGTTGTCTCTCCTGCTTGTCCGGTTTGTCACTCTCATAGACCACAGTCAGACCCCAGCTACAGGATGGAGAGAGGGAGGAAAGAGATGTAGAGAATGTCCTAAACACATAACTTTGTAAAGCACAGCATTTCTCATGTCTGAGATGAATTGTACACCGTTTAATGAGGTGATTTCAGATATATGTGTGGCAGACTTATAGTAGACCTATAGTACTCCTCCTGGCCAAAGCCATTACAACTCTTCCCCCCAGTCTTGTGTCCTCCACACCTAAAGCTCCTTAGTAAGGGACCTAGCAGCTCTACGCAAGTTTTTTAAAGCATACTGTAGCTAATAACAGTGAAGACAGTTTTAGAAACATCTAGAGCACTGGTTAGTGTATGTATGCGTAGTGTGTGTAAGCTTGTGTGTGTGTCATACCAGGTAGGTGGACGGAGTTTCTTCTTGATTCCCAAATATACTCTCAGACACTTCACTGGCCACTCCCTCTCAGCACGATTACTCTACACACACACACACACACACACACATTGATGCTCCATGAACAAAGTGATATTACTTAAGGCAGCAGACTACTGTTTTAGCCTAGAGTTAGGAAAAAAATAAATCAACACTAAATACCCAGTCAGCAACACAAAGACTCCCAACACTAAATTATTCCTAAAAATACAATATAACCAAATTGCAATATTTTCTGTCCAAATGCAGTACAGTACAATACAGTTATGTATTTTTGCAGTATATAAGTTTTTTATGAATGTCTGTGAAGATTCTCATTCATTCAGGTCAGGGTAGTCATTTTTCACGAGTTCTGTTTTTTGTGTCAGAAACATTGCATTTACTGCAGTCATACTTTACAAAAAACTACCATTTTGATACTGCAGGGTAACGTCATAAGAGAATTTCAGAAACAGACAGGTAAACATTAAATGTCAGACAAGAAGAATGATACACAGACAAAATGTACACACCATACACATCATTGTACACTTCATTACAGATAAATGATGGAGTGTCAACACACACATACACACTCACCCGTACTTCCTTGTAGAGGCGGAGGGAGGTGGTTGTCAGTATGAAGTACCTCTCGTTGAAGCTGCCCGTAGTTAAACCAAGAAGACTTCTCTCCTCACGGAAACGCATCATGCCATGTTTGGTCACGTCAACTTTACTGGCTACATTGTACACACACACACACACACACACACACATACAGTACACACATCATTAGCATAATAAGCTGTCTTGGCAAAAGAAATAACAGTAATATCACCAACTGAATAAACTGTAGTGTCATTCTACAAAGGCATGTTTGATAAGTCAAAAACGTTTTTACCATTTTTTGTTAGCAATGGGTTTACTAGCATACAGTAGCGTATGGTTGTGAAAGTCTACATGTTGTACTGTTTATGTGTACACTTACGCATACACAGGAAGTGTAGATTTGGTTTAAAGTTCATATTTTTGTCATAGCACAACAAATTCTCACATGACATCATTTGCTTTCGTCATTAGGATTTTTGTGAATCAGAAATTGTTTGTGCGTTGTTGGCCAAAAACCCTAGCTAAGGCATAACAGAACGTACAACCAATAGTATAACTACAGCTACAACTAGTAACTACAATAGAATGATGAGAAACCCAGAGTAACGGTAAGATGCCATCAAGAGCTGAGGCCAACAAGCCCTATCCCACGCATCCCACCCCATACTGTACCACAGTACACTCATGTGCATCTCTACACATAGTATTTGCATTCTATTCTTATTTTTAGTAATGTTGATCTAGTCATGTTGTGTTGTTGATCTGCTTCTTATCATCTTGTGTACGCTGTAGTATATGTTGTCTGTGATTTTTTTTAAGCTGCTGGGACCTTGAATTTCCCCTTGGGGATCAATAAAGTATCTATCTATCTATCTATCTATCTGTTTCATCGATTCATTTTACAGCTCTGACCCAAAGTAATCACAGATGCATTTTAGAACTATATATTTTGAATCTGCTAAAGACGGGGTTGTGATACTCTGTTCCAGTACTGTTTATTGTCAGTGTGTGTGTTGCCATACCTAAATAGACCAGCATGGCCTCCATGCTATGATGTTTCTTCACCAGCAGGTGGCTGTCTGTGCCCAGAGAGTGGAGGATGGGTAGAACCCGCTCCTGGAAGTGCAGAGGCCGCTCTGGGGGAGAGGGAGAGAGGTGGGGGTTACACTTTTTAATGCTCGTTTTAATGCACTTTTTAATGCACTAAAACAAACAACAAACAAAACTCTACTCTGGAGGTGCAAAACATCCAAATACCCGTGCAGGTTTGCAAAACAGATATGCTGAACATCAGCTTCACACTTTTTTGCAAAACTCGACCTACAGAGTTTTGCAAAACACTTCACTTGTTTTCATGCTTTACTCACAGAGCTCAGTGGTATGGGTTAGTATTGGCAGTTTAAAAGCACTGCCTACCAACACATATTCT
>JAGFZM010003050.1:32635-43167 GCA_017657215.1 Limnothrissa miodon
CACACACATGCAAGCACGTACACACCCTGCCTCTCCTCTCTGTTTGTAACATTATTTCACACACAAACACATGCACACTCAGTTCTCTTTCGTTTCGAAGCCGAAACGTACGAGTGGATGATGCCTATCATCTCCTGCTTTTCTGAAGTCATTTTAAACCAACCCTTTGAAAAAAGGGCAGTAAGCGCACTGATGCGCGCAGGCAACTACTTAGACAGCCCTGCGCTTACGCTTCAGGTCCTCTTTGCCTCTTTCACCTCGCTTACTGCGTGTGTTTCTGAGTCGTCTTTTCGTTTGCTCTTGCAAATATTTCTAAAACCCAACGGCTTTTTTGAAAGCCCACCACAAAAGCTTTTCTCAAAGCTTTCCGAGGGATTCCGTCTTGCTCAAAGTGCTCACGCTGGTCCCTGACTTCTGGTACCCCGAGACGCAAGATGGCTACTCGTCTGTGCACCGATTGTGACCGTCTGATGGCAATCTGTTTTATCTGCATGGGGAGCGAGCATGCTATGCTCGCCTTTTCGCGGCCAGATCTTTGCTCGGCTTGCAAACGCCTCTCCCCTACGGCTATCGCCAACAGAGCGGCATTCTTCGTGGGTTCCACTGGTGTTACAGGGGCGGGCTCTTCCCCCACTGGCACTAGTGCTCTCGTTACCCGCCAGTCTATCGATGTTTCCCCGGCGTCCCCGCACCCGGTTGGGCTTATCGATCGGTCTTCAGTGGCTACTCGGCCGTCGGTTAGCTTCTCAGCGGCTAGCTTGCTACCAGCTAGCCAGCTAACCGCGGCCTACCAGGCAAGCCCTGCTAGCTCCATCGGCGCTGCCTTTGCCCGCGCGGCTACCACGCCGCCTCAGGGTGACGACGATGACGAACCAGTTATCGAGGCCGTGGATGAGGAGGAGTTGTCCTCCTTCCTCTCCGCTCAAGGCGCTACTGTCGTATGCCACCGATAGTGAAGACCCACGCCGCCCAGTTAGCTTCTGAGCAAGCTTCGTTGGCTACACAGGCGGCTAGCAGGCTGGGCCTGCCTCCGCCTCAGCGCTATCCGGAAGGGTGTTTCGACCCCTTTTCCGGCGCGCTTCCCTCTCCGGACGCTCTCCCTGTCTAGCACCAGCCTCTGCCACCACCTGGACATCGCCTCCCGAGCTCCCCTCCAAGCTGTGTCAACGCACGGAGAAGCTCGCCTCCAAGGCCTTCATCTGTACAGGCCAGGCGATAAGGGCGATGAATACCGCCTTTCTCCTCTCCTCTTTGGCTGAGGAACTGGTGGCCGATGCTCTGTTTGGCCAAGCGCTGGAACTACAGCGCGACCGCTTAGAGAAGACGAAGTCGGCGGCTCAGGCCCTGTAACCCGTGCTTCCTAAGCATGCTCCGCCTCACTCGACCGCTCCCGCTGCTCCTCAGACGCGTGCTCGTACGCCTCAACGGACGCAACAGAAGAAGAAGGCGGACGCGCCCAAAGCCGCGCCACAGCCGGCTACTGGGTCGCAACCCACTTGGCAGCGCTCCCACTCACGCGGGCGCCCAGCTCCCGCCAACCGTCCGGCTAGCCGGGAGCGGCGTAAGAGGCCACAGCGATCCTGATGTGATCGCGTGTGCGCGGCAGAGCATGTCATGCGATCGCCATCCATTGACTGCTACGCCTCTGTGTGCTCTCAAAGTTCTCAAAGCCTCTGTGTGCTCTGTGTCCTCGCTCTGCAGTCCCCAGCTCGGAGCGTTCCCCCCCGCTTCGGCGGTCCTCTCTGATCTCACCCCCTTATGGGGCGCTGAGTTTGCCTTGTTCACAAGCACTCCGCACACACGCTACCGCCCCTCTGGGACAATGAGCCCCGGCCCAGGCCGGAGGACGCTCTCTGTTCTGTCAGCGCTATCGCGCACTGGGGCGCCGGTGCGGTCTCCGGCGCGTGTTCAGCTGACACACACCCCGCGCTTTGCGCCCCGCGTCTTGACACACCTAGACGGCGCCCAGGTGGCACCGAGGCCTCTGCTAGTGTCGCGACCTCCGCGTTCTCTGTCCCCCTCGCCTCCGAGCAGTGGGCATGCGACGCTTCGGAGTCGTTCACGGTCGAGAAGTCCTCCCCGTCCTCTCTCGCCACTTCTGTCGGTCGATTCATCGCCCAGATACGCGCAGAACTGTCTGCCCAGTCTGACACGTCTGCCCGGGTCAGACGGGTAGCTTCTCCCCCCTCTTCGAGGTCGTCGCCAACACGCACTCCGAGTCGGCTGCCCCACGGGGCGTCGCAGGTGCAGTGCGCGGCTCATCGACCACCAACGTCGCTGACGCGCGCTCCAGGTCGGCCGCCCTACGGGGTGTCGCAGGTGAAGCGCGCAGTTCACCGACATCGGATTTCGCTGATGTGCGCGCTGAGTCGGCCGCCCCACCAGACGTCGCGAGTAATGCGCACGGCCTTTCAGTCACGCGTGAGCGCCCAGCGGTCTCACACACGGCTAACTGGCCCTCAGCCCCCGCACTCCGTCGGGTCTCTGGTCTGTCAGTCGGACGCTCTTCAGCTTCGTGGACAGCCTCAGTCTTTGACCTCGGCCCCCCTAGTGCCACTCGGAGGCAGCATAGCACTTCGTTTGTCCTTGCTGCCTCCTCATGCCGCCGTTCTGCTCCGGCAGAATTGGGCGATGTGCACAACGTCACGTTGGGTCCTGTCAACAGTGTTGAAGGGCTATCAACTGCAGTTCAGGTGGCCACCCCCGCCCTTCAGAGGTGTCATGGAGTCAGTGGTGCCCCCCTCCAGGGCCCCTGCTCTCAGACAAGAGCTTTGCGATCTCCTGAGAAAGGGCGCTCTTCAGCGCGTAGATCCGACGCTGGCGCGCGCAGGTCGCTACAGTACGTACTTCCTGGTGCCCAAGAAGTCGGGCGCTTTTCGCCCTATTCTAGACCTCAGAGCGCTCAATGCTTCGCTCAAACCTCTCACCTTTCGCATGCTCACGGGGCGCATGGTGGCAGAATCAGTCCGCCAGGGGGACTACATGGTCACCATAGACCTTCAGGACGCCTATTTTCACATAGGCATAGTCCCAAGGCACAGGCGTTTTCTACGCTTCGCCTTCGGTCTATCTCTAGCACCTCGGTGCTTCACCAAGTGCGTGGAGGCGGCAATCGCTCCGCTACGCGCTCAGGGGATCAGACTCCTCAATTACTTGGACGACTGGATGCTGCTGGCAGGTTCCAGACAGCTCCTAACGTCACAGACTCACATGGTCTTGCGTCACCTGCACAGTCTGGGTTTCTTAGTGAACCTAAGCAAGTGCATGCTCTCTCCCTCTCAGGAGGTTGAGTTCTTGGGCGTGAGGCTGAACTCACGCTCAAAGAGAGCGACGCTCACACCGAAGAGGCTTCAAGACGTCAGGGCGTGTCTACGCCACTTCAGACTAGGTGCCTGCGTTTCGGCCAGGCTGTGTCTCAGACTGACGGGCCTCCTATGCGCCGCAGTCGGCGCTGTCCCACTCGGCCTCTTACACTTACGCCCGCTGCAGCTCGCCTTAGCGGAACTAGGTGTATCCTCCAGGTCGAACCCCGCCCGTCGGATCTTAGTGTCCAGACGCATGTGGCTAGCCATCGCGCATTGGCGCAGGCCGTCCTCCTTCTCCAGAGGCGGCGCCTTGGGCGCTATAGCCAGACGCATGACGGTGACCACCGATGCGTCCAAGACCGGCTGGGGCGCCGTTTGCTGCGGTCGCCCCGCCAGGGGGACATGGGGCACAGCCTCCAGGAGATTACACATCAATGTGTTAGAACTCCTGGCTGTCTTCTGCGCTCTGAAGGAGTTTCTCCCTCTTCTCAGAGGAGAACACGTTCTTGTGCGTACAGACAACACCACTGTTGTGGCGTATATCAATCGCCAGGGCGGCACGCGCTCTCCGGACCTGTTTCGCCTGGCGTACAAGCTGCTCACCTGGGCCTCCCGCCACTTCCTGTCTATCAGGGCGGCGCACTTGCCAGGTGTTCGCAACACAGGCGCGGACCTCCTCTCCAGGGGTGTTCCGCGTGCAACCGACTGGCGCCTCTGCCCAGCCGTGGTGCACAGCCTCTGGTCTCGCTTCAGGCGGGCACGAGTCGATCTTTTCGCCTTGAGAGAGAACGCTCATTGCCCAGCGTGGTTTTCGCTGGAACGAGATGCGCCGCTAGGGTCAGACGCGCTGGCACACCCGTGGCCGCGCGGTCTGCTCTACGCAATTTCCCCCCTTCCTCTGATGCGTCAGGTGTTGGCCAGGATCAGAGCGGGGGCTCACAGGGTGATTCTGATCGCCCCCAATTGGCCATCTCAGAGCTGGTTCTCTGATCTGGTCTCACTGTTAGACGGCCAGCCGTGGACTCTTCCTCTGAGGAGAGACCTCCTATCGCAGGCTCACGGGTCGCTGTGGCACCCCAAGCCGGAAGCGTGGAGACTGACGGCTTGGCCCCTGAACGGGCGCGTCTCCTAGAGAGCGGCCTGTCAGACGCAGTGATAGAGACCGTTCAGGCTGCTAGAGCTACGTCCACTAGGTCGTTATATACACTGAAGTGGCGTGTTTTCAGCACGTGGTGCAGAGACAGAGGCTGTGATCCTCTAGTCTGCCCTATTGGCCAGGTGCTTGCGTTTCTGCAACACCTGTTTGATCAGGGTCGTACACCCTCTACTTTGAAGGTGTACCTCGCAGCTATCTCAGCATGCCATGTTGGCTATGCTGGCGTTTCCCCAGGTGCTCACCCCCTTGCGTCGCGCTTCATGAAGGGCGTCAGGCGGCTTCGCCCCTCTTCCTCCCCTTCGGTCCCTACTTGGGACCTGGCCACTGTCCTGCGCGGACTGGCCCTTACGCCCTTTGATCCTCTGTCGAGTGCCAGTCTAAAGATGCTTTCCCTTAAGACTGCGCTTCTGCTCGCTCTGGTCTTGGTGAGGCATGTCAGCGATCTGACTGCCTTGTCGGTCAGTCCTGACTGTCTTGAGTTCACACAAGGTGACGCACGCAATATATAGACTTTCTGACGTCACGCAGGGCTGTCTAAGTAGTTGCCTGCGCGCGTCAGTGCGCTTACTGCCCTTTTTTCAAAGGGTTGGTTTAAAATGACTTCAGAAAAGCAGGAGATGATAGGCATCATCCACTCGTACGTTTCGGGTTCTCACTCAGAGAACCGAGGATACGTTAGTATCCGTAACGATTTAGACTCCTTGTTCATGCATGTGTGCATTTCTCTGTAAATGTGTATGATTCTATTTTACACACACATTAATGAAAATGTGAGCATATGTTTGTGTGTGTGTGTGTGTTTTATATGTATGTGCTCTGTGTTTGGGTGTATGTGCGTGTGTGTGTGTGTGTGTGTGTGTTTGCCACATGGCAGCAGAAGCAGCACCAGGGGGTGGAGAGGGCTCGTAATTTTTGAGGAAATGATTCAATGATCATTTCCTAATTAAATTACCACTACTCTCCAGTAACAGTTAAAATAGGACCAGGCCAAAAAAAAAAAAAACTGGAATGGAATTTTACACAAATGGTGTGACATCAGCTGTGAAGTCTCCCCCACTCCTCTCCAACTCTCCTGTTCACTCCTCTCTTTTCCTCTCCTCTCCTCCACTCCTCTCCTCCCCTCGTCTCTTCATTCCGCAATCTACTCTCCTCTCCTCTTTCTCCATTCCTCTTTTCTCCTCATCTTTTCTCCTCCTTTCTTCTCTCTTCTCTTCTTTTGAAATCCTCAGCTCCACTCCCCTCTTCACTCCCTCTTTTTTTCAAACCCTCTCCTCCACCCCACTCCCCTTTAGTCCTGAGAAAGAGACAAGACGAGAGAGAGAGAAAGAGAAAGAAAGAGACAGAGAGAGAGGGAGAGACAAAAACGTGTGAAAGTGAAAAACTGAGAAAAAGTCAGATTGATGGATAAATTAGTGAACAGAATTTCAACTTCTCCTCAGCCACTCTCTCTTTCTTTCTTCTCTCTCTCACTCTGTCAGTTCACTTCAATTCAATTCATTTCAAGTGAGAATTATTGACATGACAGCAGAACACGTTTACACACAAAGTAAAAGGAGGCACAAAGTAGAACAAATATATAATATATACAACACTCAATAGTGTACTATCTTTCTTTCTCTTCAAATCATTTCAATCTCTTTCTTTCTTTCTTTGTCCCTCTCCTCTTTTTCAGTTGTCACTCTCTGCTTCTGGTGGAAGAAAGCCATCTTGTGTTGTCTACTGAGTGGTTGTGTGTGCGAGGCGAAACATATGACTGTGCGTGTGTATGTGTGTGTGTGAAATGGAGAGAAATGGAGGACTGTTTGTATAGTAAATGTGTGTGGGTGTGTGTGCATCTGTGTGTGTGTGTGTGTGTGTGTGTGTGCATATGTGCTTGTTCAAAAATAGCACCTGAAAATAAATTATGCTCTCCAGCTCAATGGAAATGACTCTGCCACACACTCACACACACACACACACACACACACACAAACACTTCCCCTTTTCTTGTCCCTCACCCAGCCTCTGTGAAAACAAACATCACACCAGAAGTAGGAAGCTCTGGCCTCTCTGATCTTCTCTGTCCCTCCATCTCTCTCTCTCTCCTTCTACCTCCCTTCATCTCCTTTTCCCTCTAACATCTTTCACTACCTCCAAATCTCTTACTTTCTTAAACGCTGTCCCTCTATCCCTTTGCTCCCGTCATTTCTCTCTCTTTCTTAATCTCTCTCTCTCTCCCTTCATCCATTTTTTTCTCTCCCTCTCTGGTCTCTGTTCGTCTAGCTAGCAGTAATTACACACACTGCCTGGTGATTATACGTTTGCTGTGGAATCCAGCTTGTTGAAGATTCCTTGCCCCTTCAGCCAACTCTAACTCTCTCTCTCTCTCTCTCTCTCTCTCTCTCTCTCTCTCTCTCCCACTGTCTCTCTTTCTCAAAAGTCTTTCTGTAAAAAGTGAGTGAAACATGGTCCCTCTCGCTCTCGCTCTCAAACTTAAATTTGTTTCAGATATTCAAATTGAATGGGCTTTAATGGCATGTCACTGTTAGTGAATGAGGAGCTACACAGATATGAGGGGATATGATTAGCTGTGTGTGTGAGGGGGGAGGTGTGTGTATTTGTGTGCATGTGTGTGAGCGAGCAAGTGTTTGTGCATGTGTGTGTGTGAGTGCGTGTAAGTGTGTGTCTGTACAGTAAGGCTAACAGTGCAAGGCAACAGTACTTTTCTGAGACAACTGTCATCTCATCTTAGATGGTATTTGGGCTAATTTTTAAACCAGGCCAAGTGTGAAACAATGACACTGGATGAAACTATGTGTGAAATGTAGGCTGTAAATCAGGCTACGTTTTAAATTAGGCTGGATTAATTGACTGCTTCAGCAGTGGATTTGTCCTGGAAATACAAAAAAGAGTGTAATTTTCATCACTTCACATCTACTATATACTCCCTAGCCTTTGCTTCAAACACACACACACACATACACATTCACACACATGCACACACACACACACCACACACACACTTCACCCCATACCATACACTCCCTAGTCTTTGTTTTGCTTGACTAAATATAACAGTCTGACCTTTCCAATGA
The DNA here is from genome assembly GCA_017657215.1 of Limnothrissa miodon. Classification (NCBI taxonomy): domain Eukaryota; kingdom Metazoa; phylum Chordata; class Actinopteri; order Clupeiformes; family Clupeidae; genus Limnothrissa; species Limnothrissa miodon. The sequence goes on from JAGFZM010003050.1 coordinate 40,171, forward strand.
TCATTTTTCCTAAATGTTGAATAAACCTCTGATCCACACACACAAACACACACACACATGGAGGAGGGTTTGTGCTATCAGCGGCACAGAGAGCTGCCAGTGGTGGGGTTATCAGCCGTAGGGGCTGTGCTGAGTATTGTGGAGTTCCGAGGAGCACAGACACATTGTGCCTCCTTGGACAAAGAAACCAAAAAACAGGAAACAGATTAGTTACTTTTCAGAGCGATTTGCACGATGGTTACACTGGCCGTCACTTGAGACCGTGAGCTCGGAAGAGCCAGTTGACTTAGGACAACTGATTAATTATTTCACTAAAATGCTTTTTTTCCCGTCTGTGAGTGAGTGGTGTGTGTGTGTGTGTGTGTGTGTGTGTGTGTGTGTGTGTGTGGTGTGTGTGTCCAGGGGGAACAGGGCTTGGGTTCACAGAGTTGAAGTGAGGTTGAAGGGTGGATGTACGCAGCATGTATATTTGGGAATGTTTACTTACAAACCTCCCCAGGTTTCCAATTACCCAATTTCCTCCACTAGTCCAAATAAATAGGTACACTCTGACACTGACACACACTTGCAAATGAGTGGAAACATTCACTCACACACACACATACACAGATAGAGAGCGAGAAAGAGATAAACATACACTTGTGCATCCTCTCTCTCTTTCTCTCTCTCTCTCTTTCACACACACACACACACAGACACTATGGTCTCCTGTCTCTCTCCTCTCTCTTACACACACACACACACACACACACACACACAGAATCTCTGTCTGTCACATGAATCTCTCTCCTCTCTCTTCACTTACTCACACACACACACAAACACAAATACGGAGCCTTTGTCTGAAATACACATTTCTTTTTTCCCTCTCTACTTCTCTGTCTTTCCATCTCTCTAACACACACACACACACACACACACACACACACTCACACACGGTCTTTCCTGGCAGGGTGATAAGCCTGTGCATGGATGTGCGCCTTGCTGCTGTCCTTGTAATGGTTGTGCGTGTGTGTGTGTGTGTGTGTGCAGTTATCGGCCTCTATCTGGGCCAATCTGGTGCCTTGGGAGGCCGTGAGCCTGATAAATACCATGCAGGACGCCTTTATCTAGCCTGCTGAAAGCCAGCCATTCACACCGGCCACTTTAGAGGAAGTGCCCCTTCACACACACACACACACACACACACACACACACACACACTCACACACACACACACATAAAGACATATCAGTCCCTCCAGGATTTCGCGGGCCTTTTTTGTGATTGTTGCGGCCTAAAATACCTGATGTTGCGGGAGCTTTTCCCAAAAAATGCGATTGAAGTTGCGGTGATTTTTAGTTTGTTGTTGTGATTATATTGCGTGAGGAAGTAAAAGTTGCTATAAGTAATTGTGATTTTCCCTTTTTTACTTTTTTTAAAATGAGGAAATTAAATTACTGAAAAAAACATTAAAAGAACAAAGAAACTGAGAAATTCTTGTAAACAACCTTACTACGGCTGCCAACTCCCTCAACCTCAAATGAGGGACACTTTCCTGGATATCTTAAAAAGATGAGGGACACTTTCTTGCAGGTGTATGCGCACAAAATGGCAAGGTTTTATAAATCCACCAATTTCACAATTTAAAAGTACAATCCACTCCCCTACTTGCTCCTTTTCTTGAAATACTGTAGCACTAGAATATAAGCAATAAACCCTGAAAAGTTTTACAGCAGGCCCAACTTTTGAAAACATTTAAAAATGTAACAGCATAGAACTTTTTGTCATTGTCCATCTGCCTCACAGGCTACATAGGCCTACTGTAACCTACATTTTATTGGTTCCTCTTCTGACCTCTTTCATAAGTATAGCCTACTGTATGTGCAATAATATTGCCTGTCTCTTTTGTTATCCTCAGTTGTCTGTGTAACAATATATTATAACCACTTGGGCAAGCTAATCAGGAAATGTAGTTAACTAAGCATCCACCAGTTACTCCACATCAGATGAAACTTCACTACACCAAAGCTATTTAAGACCAAATGTAGCTAAAAATGACAGTAGTTCAAAACAGCTACATTTCTAATACACAAAAAGGCCTATATTTAATAATCCAACTTTCTTCTAGACTCTTCCTGTATTGATTAACAAACAGCTCTCTCAATAGCTATACAATGGTAACTGATCAATATATAGCCTATTGATATGCCTCCTGTATGCCTGTTTACTTTGATATGATCATACATTGTGGACTATTATGGCATGACTGACGCATCAAATGCATCACATTATTGCAATGAACTGATCTTCCATGTGCAGCCTAGAGGATTTGCTGCTGTGAGCTGATGCTTGATAATATAACTTTAAGGATCTCTTCATTGCCAGAAAAAGCTAAATTAAGCTATCAGTCATAGGATACTCATGCTGTAGCTTCACTACAGCCACGCTACTAAATGTAGTTAAACTAGCTTATTTGTATGGAAGCTACTGCCCTTCGACATTGTATGGAAGCTACTATAACTTCAACATTTAATTTAAGACATGTGATTTAAAAGTGTAGAACTTTCTTGCCCATTTGTGATCACTGTTTCTGTCCAATACATTTGCCTGCTCTTTTCTTTCTATTACACATTTTTCTCTTTCTCTCTCACTCTTTCTTTCCCTCTCACTCTTTCTCTCTCACCCTTTCCCTTCTCTCACTCTTTCTTTCCCTCAGTCTTTCTTTCTCTTTATGCCTTGCATCCCTTGTCCTTTAGGGGTACAGGCAGTACAGGCAGTAAACAACTAACACAGAGCTGTTTCCTCCGAGGATGTGTGTGTGTGTGTGTGTGTATGTGTGTGTGTGTGTTCTTGCACTTTATTGCTCTCTCTGTCTTTTATTTCTCCTAACCCTCACTCTCTCTCTCTCTCTTTCTCACTTGTTCTTGTCTTTCTCTCTGCAACAGACATAGGCTACTGAACACACAGTTAAATCTTCACCACTTTACTTCTCTTTTTCTTTTTCTCTCTCTCTCT
>JAGFZM010003050.1:48774-75122 GCA_017657215.1 Limnothrissa miodon
TGGGCAAGGCCAACACTGAGCTTCTATCTGACATTGCAGTCATCATCGCAAGTGCAGACATGCAGTTCAAACATGACAACAAATGTTTCACTGCAGACGATATGTAACTTGAAATGTAATCCTGAATATTTCCTTAATGTAACTGTAATTTAATTACACAGTTTTTCAATGTAACTAACTTATTACTGTTACTTTTATTTTGTAATTAAATTATGTAATTTTGTTACATGTAACTAGTTACTCCCCAACACTGGTCACCCAGTAGTTTAGGTGGTGATGGCTGGAGACACAGACACACACACACACATACTCACACACACACCATAACATAGCAGATGCTTACTTAGCAGAGCCAGACTGTTGAGGGCTCCGGGTTCAAAAGGTCAGAGACATTAGGAGACATCGGAGTGAGTGTGTGTGTACACACATGTCTATGTGCACAAGTCCAAAGGATCAAAGTCGATGTGTGTATTTACTGTGTCAGTGTTTTGGTTTGAGTGTATACATACGTCTCTTTGTTTGCTTTGTCTATCCTGCATGGATGTTTGTCTGGATCTGTACCAGCAGTCAATGGACCTACAAAACATCTGTAACAGTGCCACCAGTCAATGAGCACTCAGAACATCCAGTTAAGTAAAACCAGCTAATGGACCCTCATTACACTTGGATCAGTACCGCCAATCCATGGGCTCTTAGGACAGCTGGATCAGTACAACCAGCCTATTGGCTTTAGAACACCTAGATCAGTACCACCAGCCGAGGGGCTACCTTCAGAACAGCTGAATCAGAACCGCCAGTCTATGGACCTTTAGAACACTGAAATCAGTACCACCAGTATATGGACCCTCAGAACACCCAGTTTAGTACCATGTTATGGGCCTTTAAAACCCCTAAATCAGTAGTACCAGCCTAAGGATCTTCAGGACAGCTAGCCAACCTTCCAGATGGGATTGTTCAGGGTACTAAGTTTTTTAGCGTCCACGTCACTGCACCTGCAGGTAATGTATATCTATCATATGTGTGCAGAAGATTTAGCCAAAGCATGCACTAGATTTAGCCAAAGTGTGTACTAATATAACCTATGTGTGCACTAAATGTATAGCAAAGATGTGCACTAATATAAGCTGCCTCAAATGTCTTTTTAATATTAAATGTAGCACCACTTTATTCATGGTGAAAATCCCTCTCACACTATAAATATCTATCAGAGATCATGATCAAAGTAAAAATGAAAAAGCAAGAATGTATATTCAAGTCAGTTTTATTTGTAAATTTCTTCACATGTACTTGACATACAAAGGAATCGATATTGCGTTTCACACTTGTCCCATGCGTAGACGTTGACGACAATAAAGTGCAGATGCACACAAAAAAACAATTCTAAACAATAAGGCAATGTTAAGTAAAAAAAAAAGTGCAAGTAGGCTTAAGGCATTATACTTAGGTAAACATACAGTATATATAAGACAAGACATAACATAAAGTAAGTGTTCCAGCAGCGTTGGTTTGTTGTCTAGTGCAACACAAGCTTGTAGCAGCAGTAGTAGTGATATAAATAGTAGTAAAAAAAAGAATACTTGAATATATAGCAGCAGGTGTGTGCAATTTGCAATGCATTTTTTTGCAATTATTTTTCAGTCCAGTGTTGTTTTGGTTCTTGGTTCAGAGTGTTTATTTCCTTGTTGGGGAGTGTGTGTGGTGAGGGGGGGGGGGGGGGGGGGGGTGGGGTTTTTTGTGTGGGGTGGGGGTGGGGGGGTGGGGGGGGTGGGGGGGGTAGGGTTCAATCTGTCTTCCTATACTCCTGCCAGTCTGGTGGTTCTGCTGGCTGGGAGCCGGTAGGGGAGAGAGTTCAGCAGTCTCACAGCCTGGTGGATAAAGCTGTTGGCGAGCCTGGTGGTGCGGGAGCGGAGACTTCTGTATCTCTTACCAGAGGGCAGGAGGCTGAACAGACAGTGTGCGGGGTGGGTTGCATCGCTGACAATTGTGATGGCTTTGCGGGTGAGGCGGGTGGTGTAGATGTCTTGCAGGGAGGGGAGTGGTCCGCCAACTATCCTCTCAGCTGTTCTCACGATGCGTTGTAGAGCTTTCCTGTTGTAGTAAGATATTGTTTGTATGGTTGAAATGAAAATCAAGCCCATTTGAGTTGATTTAAAACAACCACCAGCCTGTTATGATGTTATGATGGCCATCCCTGCTGTGTGCTGTTAGGTGCTGGGAACTTCTCCCCCACAAACCTGAAACCAAAACCAAAACAAAGCAGCGGGTCTATTTATTTCACACCTCTGGACTAACGGCCATTGCAGGTCGCTCTGGCAGCCATTAAGCAGACAGGTTGACTGCTTGCAACAGTCACAATGTGTGTGTGTGTGTGTGTGTGTGTGTGTGTGTGTATGTGTGTGTGCACGTCTCCACCTATTTTGGCCCAAAGGGCTCATTATGCAGCCTCTAACACTTGTCAAGCAAAATGCGTGTGTGTGTGTGTGTGTGTGTGTGTGTGTGTGTGTGGGTGGATGGGTGGATTTAGGGGTGTTAGAGAAAACAGTTTCGCCAAAGAAAAAAGAGAGGCCAGATTCATTTGCTCAGAGAGCCTTAGCTAGCATTTCCTGTTTAGACCCCTGCTCAGCGCCGCTCTAATCCTCTGGCCGACTGCGCTCGAGCCTGTCGAGTCGAGACAGACGTTGGGAGTGGACGTAGACGTGGACATGGATCGCGGGCGCAGACATGACCCTGCACTTGGGCAGAACCAGAGAGATCCAGAGCCGATTTGAAGTTTTAGACGGGCCGACGGGGCCAAATTTCCGCCCAAGCCGCAGGAATTAGACCTGTCATAACGGCTTAAGTAGACTGTGCAAAAGTGGGCACCTAAGTCGCCGCAGAATTAACACCAGCTATGCTGTAATGCGGATGAAGCAAAGGCGGGGAATGTAAAACACTGCTTTTGTCTGAAGGACACAAAACTGATATTTACACCATTTTCAGACTTTCCGCTGTTTAGGCCGCTCACAGCACGTAGCCATTGTGTCAGAATAATGATATGTCATTGAAGAAGACCTCATCTCGTCTGTTTATAATAGGCCAGCCACAGGAGTCACGTGTCGTGTTTCCTTGACGTTGGTCGTGTGAAAGGAGAACCGGGCCTTTATCCCATGATCGTCCGATGACAGCCCCTTTAGGAATCACAACTGCCAAAGAGGTAGTTAGGCGTCTTTCAAAGCCGCCGGTATATATTTAATTAATGGCGTCATTACCATATGATAAGTAATTAGGGAGAATGACTAATGACATATAACCCATGCGACTGTAAAATTCTGTAATGTATTTTGAACCGTCGTCACTATAACGAGTTGAGTGGCAAGACGCCCTTACTTGAAGGCGTAGATAGCCGCCGGTATATATTTAATTTATGGCATCATTATCATATGACAAGTAGTTAGGGAAAATGACTAATGACATATAACCCATGCGACTGTAAAATTCTGTAATGTGTTTTGAACTGTCGTTACTATAACTAGTTGAGTGGCATGACGCCCTTACCTGAAGGCGTAGATAGCACAAACCATTTTAAGCACGGTTTATGTTTATTGAATATGCGGCGAGCGTGGCCTCTTAGGAAAATATATTAAAACATTCTGTTCAAGTTTGATAACTTTTGTAATTGATATGTAAACCACCAATCCACCGTTTATTTCCCTTTGAAAGCGCCAAAAAGGAGGGGGGTATCTTTTATTTTTTAGGTGCACAGCAGAGGGTTGGGAACAGGGGAGGGGGCAGCCTACATTGGGCGGACGCATAAAAACTGCAAGCAGCATTTGAGGCACGGCCAGTCGATGAGTATTTCTGCCCGTGAGTATAGCTCCCGTCTTTGCGCAAGGAAATAGGAATCCCCGTCCGAATCGAGTCCCAACGAGTCGCTATTTCCCACGTACTTTTTTTTAGCCGTGCGCCATGGACTCGCTTTGGTGTTTTCCACCGGAGACGTTAAGGAACTAATGACCCAACGACTGTGAACATCTCCTCTGGTTTCAAGCGCGGTACTTCAAGTACGCTGTGCAGTTGGACTTGTGTTGCGTGTGGAGCGCTCGCACTTCTTTTGTCGTAGCCTACTCATTTCATCCCGAGGATACTTCTTGTGCCTTTACTGATGGTAAGCACTCAGTAATCTTTTGATTACGCATTTCGAACTTGGTTGTTCATTATTACTGATAGAAACCATTATAGTTGTTCTGCTAGCATTTTATGGGGAATTTATGTACAATTGTGGAAACTTGGCGCATTGTTAACTTGTCTTTGTTAGCCTACTCAGAGTACCCACGCCTATCATCTTTTCGGAGTGAAGAGTATTCAAGCGGATCACTGTTTTACACAGAGGAAATACACTTGAGGTTTAGGTTAAAAGGACGCACAGCTCCTGTTTCGACGATGCATCGAAGAGTTTTCCCACAGGTTAGGTATTACAAACTTGGAAGACTTTTGAGTGGCAACCTCTGAAAATGTAAACAAGCAGTGAGTCAATTTTATGCCGAGGAGGTTAGATGTTTGCCTCTAATTACTCTAGCCATTGAGAGGACACAGCCAGTAGACACCTGTCCGCTATGTTGGCACTGTGCGTAAATATCGTTTGTAAACCCGTTTTACAAAAATATCGAACATTGCCATTTTTTACCATTTAAACTACATCATAAATACACCACGTTTTACCCTGTAATTTTGACTTGGTTTGAGTTTTATAACGGTATGATACCCGTGTGTTGCTCCAAGCTTCCTCGTTTACGTCCCTTCAACTTGTTGATCTTCTGTAAATATATTCGTTTAATTATAATTATGCCAATAATCGCATAGTAAAATTATGCGACAGCAGTGTTCTCATTTCACCACGGTGTTATTTTCTGATAAAACAATACCGTGATAATAAATTTGTCACATCGCACGGGATCTCGAACAGGTAGCCTAATCTTCGCAAAAGTCTCAGCCGTTGCGTGTCGGTCTAGAGTTTTGTTGATACATTCGGAAATGAGATAAACAGATAAAGTGGAGGTTTTACTTAAACCAGATTTCAGGGTTTTTACGTGTTTTGTTCTATGTGACCGACAGTAACGTTACAGCTAAAGCGATAATTTATATTACGGGTGATTTCCTTAACGTCCCCATGACCGTCTTATCGAAAATAAACGTTTAAGTTGTAAAAAATTTAGATGGTTTAGAATCCGAGGTTGTTGTAAATAAATACAATTTTAAGTTTAATGCCGCTAACATGCAACTTTAGCAAACACATGATTACAGTCATGAGGAGACACTCGACAGTTAATACATCCAAAATTTGACAAATACGTTCATTTTTTAATGGCGTTGGTAGGCTACCGTGACAACTACTAGAGTCAGGATAAGCATGTGGGTTTGATTAATGATCTTACAATTCCTCCTGCCAGCCTAATTTTCAAGCTCTTATCTTTTTGGTGTATAGTTCAAACTTAAACTAAATATTTTGCTTTGTCTGAGGTACTTTTAGAACTTTAACTGGAGTTGTTTTCACATTTAGAGTCCAATGGTAATTGAACCCAGAAGGTCCCACACGCAGAAGAAAAAAATGTAATGGGAATGACCTCGATTGCTTCAATTTAGCAGATGTCTGGAATACTAAACTTTGAAAGAATTGCCAGCGTATGCGCCCTGACAGCGAGCCTCGGAGCGCGTGCGCGCAGGGACTTTAAATTTAAGCGTGCGAATATAAAAACGTTGCGACAGTATTGTAAAACAGAAGCTCGGTTTCAAATTTTAAAGAGCGTTACAACTGAAGTATGCATTAGGCATGGAAAGGATAAAATGCCTAAAACACAATGAGCTAGACTGTGTGTGTGTCTGTGTATTGTGTGTGTGTGTGTGTGTTGGGTGTTGATCATGGTCTGTTCCTCTGGTGACCTGCACCCCCCACCCCTTCCCTCCTCCTTTCCACTCCCTCCCAAATCATGCCTCCCGGTCTCCATCGACCCATGCCCCGCCACACCACCAACCCACCCCCCTCGCACCTTCACCCCAACCCCCAGAGCCTGTCAGATGCCTCAGAAAACACATCTGCAGGTCCATGCCCATCGTCTGTTCCCTTTAGCTCCCCTCTCTAGGAGAAGGCAGAAGGCAGACCTCACAGGGACGCCGCAGACTTTGCCCGGCCAGCCCAAGAGAGGCACTTAGGGGCCATGCTGCGTCACAAACACCCCTGATTGCAAAAGATGGCGGCTGTCAGCATCACGGCTACTCTCCTCCTGTCGCACGCCCCCCCCCCCCCCCCCCCCCCCCCCCCCCCCCCCCTCCAAAAAAAAGAAATAGTTCATTGTGTGGCTAGTTCAAAGTTGTGTAGTCTGAACGAGCCATTATGCTCGCCTGGAAGAAAAATAATATTGATTGATAAATGTTCAGTCAACAACAAATTAATTCCCTCTTATGTTGATGTGAGTTCTCAGTTATGTTTATGTCTTTAGTTTAATGGATGTGTGAGTATGTTTTGTGTTTAGATTGTGGTGATGTTTTTTACAAGCATGTCTTGTAGCTTTGCAGCAGCACAGATCAATAGTGCGGGCGTAAGCAGCGGCCTTTCCGGCTGGGCTGTGTAGTGTCGACTAGATAAGAGGGCTGGTTTTTGTGTGTGTGTGTGTGTGTGTGTGAGTGTAGATTTGCCATGCTGAAGCAGTTGCTGAGATGAAGTGTCTGTTCAAGCAGCTCTGACAGCTCAAAATGAAGAGCAGAGGCGCCCTCATACAATGAGGTTTTTATTTTCATAGATGCTCACACACACACACACACACACACACATGGTTCGCACAGACAGACAGAAAGAGTAAAACTCTTCCGCTTTAGACTCTCAGGCTGGTCCAGCGGCATTCATGCAATGCGAGTAACACACACACACACACACACACACACACAATGCAAGACAGCGAGTAACCACCAAGTACGCAGAGGTCATGTCGGGGTCAACCACTAATTCGGCCCTTATGAGAAGAGAGGGAAGCAGAGAAAGAGAAGAAAGCAATGAGAGGAGAGGGATGCAGAGAAAGACAGATAGAGGGATGCAGAGGAGTGCAGACAGATGAATAACGGCAGTGCCTCCTCCTCATGTGCATCATTCCTGCTGTCATGCTGTTTGGGAGATGTCCATGGAGCTCAGGGCCAGCAGATGACCACATGCAGTAGTGCTGACATGCTCACTCACTCTCTCCTTCTCTCTTTTCTGTTTATCACCCTCTCTCTTTGATTCTCTCCCTCTAACTCTCTTTCTCTCTCTCTCTCACACACACCCCTGTGTGTATGCAATCATGGCTCTGTGCTGCTCTGTAAGACTGAGTGGTTGTGCAGATGCCTGTTTTACCAAGCCTTGCTTTTCTGCCAGAGGAGACAAGCTGCTTTTCAGCTTTTATCTAATGCATCCTACAAGCTTACAACCTTTCTAAAAGGAGTCAGCGTAGATATTAATATCGGACTTGAAATAGAGGGATTCAGTGCCAGTAGTATACTCAGAGTTGAAAAAGGAGTCAGTACAGGTGGTATACATGGTTATTGTCCTACAGCTGGTGTTTGGTGTTTAGTGCACTAGAAAACAGGGCTGATGTCCTGGAAGTAAGGTTTGGTGTCATTTATGTCAAATGTTTATTGCACTCGAAAAGAGTACTAGTGTCCTATAACAGAGGTTTAGTGCATTAGAAAAGAGGTTTGGTGTGCTAGGGCAGAAATGTTATGTCCTATTTAAATTAGAGCCCGACCGATAAAGGATTTTGAAGGCCGATACCGATACAATTATTTGTTGGTTTAAAAATCTATCGGCCGATATTTTAAAAAAAATTCAGAAACTCGCAACAAAACATTAAAAGATTTCCATAACATTAGCTATTTGTAGTTATTTATGAGTTTTAACTAAAGTAATGATAATGCATTTACATTTTTTTTATTATTATTTTATTTAATTATTTTATTGTCACAACGGAACATCAAATTCAAAATATTGGACTTTATAGTCACGAATTTTGTCATGCTTATCTGAGTATATAAAACAGCAACACTCATGTGTTTCGTCCGTTTTTATTTTAATTTTGAAATATTCATTTATCGGCCATTATAAATGCCGATACCGATAGTTTGGAAAATGCCTATCGGTCGGGCTCTAATTTAAATATCCTTATGTGTCCTTAGGGTAATGTTGTATAAAACGTTTTTGACTAAAACAGACAATTTATGTCCAATAAATAAGGTTTTGTGTCCTAAAACAGGCGTTTAATTTACACTCAATTAAGTTTTCTTGGTGCCCTAGAACACTGCTTAGACTTTCCAGATTCACTTTCCTTGTCCATTCCAGGCTGTGAGTAGTTCCTTGTCGTCTGCAGTTATGCTTGTGCTAGCTAACCTCAAACACATCTAGACACTTCTCCATTGGTCCAATGGCCTCACCTCAAACACATGTAGACACTTTCCCATCGGTCTAATGGCCTAACTTCTAGACACTACACACTTCCCCATTGGTCTAATGGATTCACCTCTAGACACTAGACACTTTGCCATTGGTTCAATGGCCTCAAACACATCTAGACACTTCCCCATTGGTCCAATGGTCTCAGACACCTCTAGACACGTCCCCATTGGTCCAATGGCCTCAAGCACCACTAGACACTTTCCCATTGGACCAATGGCTTCAAACACATCCAGACACTTTCCCATGGCCCAATGACACGTCTAGACTCTTCATAATTGGTCCTGGTTTTGGGACTGGATGTTTTGGGTTACAGGCCTCAAAGACTGGCCCGGGCCAGCAGAGTGCCAGATTTGTTGTAAGCACACTCCTGTAAGGCAGGTAAACTGTGTGATCTGTCACTGCTCTGGGTTAAGAATCTGGTCACCTGTACTAATCTTGTCTTGGGGTCTATTTATCAGAGAGGCAGTAGGAGACACTGACAAAGACACTTTATTAGTATTACTCTCGCTTCAAAACACATTGTTTGAACCCAGACAGCTGAACTTATATAGCTCTTGCTATCACATAACACACACACACACACACACACACACACACACACACACACATTTTTGTAGTTTATTTCTGCCCTTTGAGTGGTTGCCTGTGTAAAAAAAATGTGTGTGTGTGTTTGTGCTGGTGTGTGTGTGTGTGTGTGTGTTATGCAAAGCTTCTCAGGCAGGTTTTCACTCAGTCAATGAATAGCGATGAATGAAGTGGTTTGTGTCCTTGGATTTAAAACCCAAAGGGTTGTGGAAAGGGACTAAAGTTGAACCCCCTCCTCCCCCCATCCCCTCCTGTGGGGTAATTGATGTCTAGAGGGTGATGAATCCGACGATGACAACATGGCTGTCATAAGAGGCTAAGCTGTCATCGCGGCCTACGCTGCGCTGCTTCGTCTGAATGATCACAGAAGCCCAACAGGCTGCTCTTTTGATGCGGCCACTTAACGCACCATCACAGATCAACATTCAGCTAGCTTTTTTTCTCTCTTTTCTCTCTCTTTTCCTTTCTCTCTCTGTCTCTCTCCCTCTCTTCTTCTTGTCAGCACTGCTCTGGCTTCTTTCACATATGAAATTCTTTGTTCTAAGAGTTATTTTTAAGAAGCTCCGATGACAAACACTTCTCCATTTTCATGCTAATTGACCCCTTCAACACACACACATACACACAGGAGATCTGATTGGTATTGGTCATTTGATAGTGGTGTCTAATGAGATGCCTTTAGGTGTGCAAGGAACAATAGGGAGGCTAAATACCTGCGGTTATTAGGCTGCGGGAATTAGCGTCTCCGTTCTTCTTATCTTTTAGATTAGCCATGCTAGTCAGGTAGTTAGCGTCTCAGTTCTGGTAATCTTAAACTAGCTATGCTAACTAGTTGGTGTCTCTGTTCTGCTTTGCTTAGATTAGCCAGCCCAAGCTAGTTGGCTATTCCGTTCTGCTTAGTTTAGATTACCCATGCTACAGAAGTCAGGCTAGTCAGCCTCTCCATTTTGCTTAGCTTAGAATACCCATGCTAGTGAGGCCAGTTCTAAAGTGTGTTTCTCAGATGTTAGCCATTAGCCAAGATGTCAATGTCAAAGTCAGTTTTATTGTCAATTTCTTTACATGTACTGGCCGTAGAAAGGAATCGAAATTACGCTTCCTTGCGTACATTTTAAAGATAATACAGGACAGAACAAACTATAAAAGTGCACAGAAACAACATCTTCAAACAGAAAATATATTCTAACCACTAGAAATACAGTAGACACACAAGACAGAACAGACAAAACAAGTGAACAGGTACAGCAGAAAACATGTCCTAACCACTAACAGTAGGTAAAGTGCACATAGAGTAAGGTATATGCTTTTTCTTTGTATTTAAATAAAACTGGTAAAACTTACAATTTTTCAATAGAGTAATGGTTTTCCAGTGCAAAGTCAGAGAACGGCAGCAGTGGTTTTACAGTGCAAAATGAATAAGATGACATAACAAACCGCTCTGTACAATTTGAGTCTTTCAGACTGCCTTGTTTGAACTCTTTTGTGTCTGCTTCCTTGTTTTAAATGTCTCCACATGTTGCTCCCATATATTCGTTCAGTTTGGAGCCTATTTAAACTTTTAACTTTAAATTTAAATTTAAACTTTGCAGATCATTCCTGTGTTTGAGTTTAAGCAGGGTCATAGAGGGGGGGGGGGCATTTTTTAATGAGAGGCACAAGCATTGTTTGTCTTTTGCAAGGAGCCGTAAACATGTGTTTGGTGTCTGTTTTCATTTCAGGAAAAGGCTCTCCCTGACGTTAGCAAGCAGCCGCTGAGCAGCGCCTAACATTTCCTCCAGAAACGGGGCCTGCACCAGAGCCCAACAAACATGGACTGTTTCCCCATGCTTTATTTTCTGTCGGTAAGTAGACCACGCCAGTCCAATTTATGTCATGTGATGGCATAGCCACATCACTGGATTTTTTTTTCTTTTTTTCTTGGATAGATACGGGGGATGTCTGTCTGTCTCTCTGTGTGTGAGTGTGTGTTTGTGTGTGTATTGAGAAGGAGAGAAGCTCATTCATTGTGCTAAATTTAGAGGCACAATCAAACATGTTTTGACACTATTAAAACTAAGACTGAATCAGAAGACAGGGGTGGGGGGCTTAAATAACAGACCCACACACATAAACACACTCACACTCCTCCCCTCCCCTGACTCTTGTCTAGCACACAGCCCTTTGTTTAGCCGAGGTCAGATCAGTCTTGGAGAGACTCAGCTCCTTATCGAGTTAAAGCTCGGTCTGACCCTGAGCACTGACAAGCTCTCATTGGTCTAATCATACCAGTGGATTGGGGTGGAGGGAGGGGTGTGTGTGTGTGGAAGTGGGGGGTTGGGGGGTTGGGGTTTGACGAGGCCGACTCCTCAGATTCCATTCAAGAAGCAAGATTTTTTATATATGTGAGTATATGTGTGTGTGTGTTACACCATGTGCGATGTTAAGAAGGGTTAATAGTTTATGTGGAAATATCTGATGGCACACTCATTAGACCATAAGAGAAGCCATTATTTTCAATTATATTTGTTTGTAAAAGAAGGTATTCTACAGTGGTCTGTGTGTGTGTGTGTGTGTGTGTGGGGGGGGGGGGGTTGATGGGAGAGTGTTGTTTTAGTAATAAAGAGTTAAGACATTTCTAAATAGGGATTCTCTCTCTCTCTCTCTCTCTCTTTCTCCTGTGCATTTTTTTCTTCTCCAACTCAACTCTTTATTCTTTCATCTCTCTGTCCTTCGGTCTCTTTTTCTCTCTGTACCGTCTCTGGCTATCTCGCTGTTTTCTTGAACTCTGTCCTCTTTATTTCTCTTCCACTTCTGTCTATCTGTCACTCTTTCCTCATACTCTCTCTTTCTCCCTCTTTCCTAATGCTCTCTATTTCTTCATGTTTTCTCTTTCTTACCCCATGCTTGCTTGCTTTCTTTCTCCATGCGCTCTCTCTCTCTTACCCCATACACTCTCTCTCTCTCTCTCTCTCTCTCTCTTTATTCCCCCTTTTCTCTCCTCTGCCCTGTCTATCCCTCCCTCCATGCCCAGAGACATCATGATTCCTGGTAATCGAATGCTGATGGTCATTTTGCTATGCCACATCCTGCTGGGGGAGGGGAGCCATGCCAGTCTGATACCAGACGAGGGGAAGAGTCGCGTGCCAGCCCATGGCCTGCCCGACATCGCCACCACCACCACCACCCATGCCAGTGCCACCCTTGCCACTGGCGCTGCCATCCGGCCGAACCATGAGCTGCTGCGGGACTTTGAGAGCACGCTGCTGCACATGTTTGGCCTTCAGAGGCGGCCACGGCCCAGCCGTTCGGCCATCGTGCCACAGTACCTGCTGGACCTCTACCGCATGCAGTCCGGCGAGGCAGAGGAGGCCTCCGCGCCACACGGGGGCACCACCGAGTATCCAGAGAGGTCGGCCAGCCGCGCCAACACTGTCAGGGGCTTTCACCACGAAGGTAAGATGCAAACGGCTGTCTCACACACATGCTGTCTCTTGCTCTGCATGTAATACAAATGCATGCATGAGCTTTCTTTCTCTTTCTCTCTCTCTCTCTCACTCACACACACACACACACACACACACACACAGTATGAACAGTATAAAGTTCAATAGTTTGTACTTTAAGAAACAGCAGATACACAAGCAGCGAGCAGCATGTTAAAGGATGGATGATGTTACGTACTTAGGGCATTGTTATTCACAACTCACAAAACTCACTAAAATCTCCCCAAAAACCCACAATGCTGTTGCATTCAATGGAAAAACATCACACAAACATTGTCTCTCGTGTAATGAGAGTCAGGCTCTGTTTTGGTGAGTTATAAGGCAGTGGGAGAGGGGATTATAAAGAGTAGGGCTCGTTTGCCACCATACACTGGGTGCTTTAAGACCAATGGCATGTGCGGTGATGGGGCCAGGGTGCTTTAAGACCAGTGGCATGTGTGGTGATGGGGCCAGGGTGAGGTTGGCATGGATCAGCCAGTGTAGCGGCATATCTTCCCAGGCCTAATCTACCCGCACTCACCCCGCCCTGGCCAGCAGTGGGCAGCGCTTAAAAAAGACTCTCCACCTCCCTGTCTCTGCGTCTCTCTGTCTTAGACTCTTTTTTTCTGTCCTGTCCCCTTCTCTCTGTTACCTTCTCTTTTCTTTTCTCATTTCCTCTCTTTTCTCTTATCTTTTTTAATCTCTCTTCTCCTCTTCTCAACCTGTCTTTTCCTTTCCTTCTCCTCTATTCTCCTCTCCTTTTTTCCTTTTACTCCTCCCCTCTCTTTTCTTGTCTTTTCCCATCTCATCTCCTCTCTTCCTTATCCCTTTCCTCTCTTCCTTTCTTTTTTCCTCTCCTCTCCTCTCTTCTCATCTCCTAGACTCATTTTTCCTCTTCTCTTCTGTCCTCCCATCCTCCCCCTCTCCACTGCTGTGGGCCTCTGTCTTCTGCTCTGTTCAGTGTTCAGAGGGACCTTCCTCAACATGCAATTATGTTTAATGCTCCTCTGCAGACTTCTAAATAAAGCCCTGCTGCCAACAATGTGGGCATGGCCCTATCCCAAGCTCCCGCTGGTGCTGGGCTTTGCTCGGGGGGAAAAAGAAAAAGAAAGAAAGATAGAAAGAAAGAAAGAAAGAGAAGGAAAAAAAAAACACAGAGTGGCGTTGCTCGGCCAAGGTGAGGGACACAGGAATGGCAGAGACTGCAGACCTGATTATTTGTCTTTTCCCCCCTTATTTTTGTACCCAAAGCTCTAAAGATAGGGCACCAGGAGCCTAAAGATAGGATTAGACACAGAATGGAAAAAGAAGGAGAGAGGGAGGGAGAGAAAGAGAGAGTGAGAGGAATGGAGATAGAGAGAAAGAGCGAGGGAGGGGAAAGGAGTATTAAAGAGAGAGAAAGGGAGAGAGAGTAGAAAGGGAAGGAGAGAAGGAGGGAGACAGGGAGGGAGGGTGAGGAATGAAGTGAAGGAAGACTAAAAACAAGTGAGATGAAAGACAGAGGGAGAGGAAAAATAGAGAGATAGATAGAGAGAGAGAGAGATTGAATAGCATGGAGGAGAGTAGTACACAGAAAAGACAGAAAAAGCATGAAAGGTCAAGTCTAGAGTCTGTAGTGTCTGTCAGCCAATTCAGTGTGTGTCCTCTCTGTCCTCCTCTGATTTTCAGCCAGCCATGCCAGGCCAGCTCTGGGTGGAGGACTCCACCATCTCCTCCTCACCCCACTCCTCTTCCTCCACTTTATCATCTTCCTCCTACTGCTCTTCCTCCTTCTCCTGCCCTTTTTCCTTTCTCCTCATCACCCAAACTCTTCCTCCTCCCTTCCCCTCTTCCTGCCCTTTACTCTCTTCCTCATCTTCACCCCCCTCCTCCTTCCCCCTCTTCTCCTCATCTTCCTCACCCTCGTCATCTCCACCTTCCTCCTCCTCCTCCTCCTCCTCCTCTTCGTCATCTTCCCTCATGGTTGCTGTTCCTTCCCCCTTTTGGTGAGGCCCAGCTCTAGCCCGGTCTGAACCCCTTAATGATCATGCTTGATGAAGATGATAAATATCCCACTTTAGCGAACCACCGATCCAATCAAAAACACAGCCGGTTTCAATAGCGAGGCCCACCTGGAGCAGATTAGTGTCTGGGTGTGAAAGGGCCCGGGCTCAGTCTTGGACTCAGTATGGTGGGGGAATAAAAAGGAGGGGGGGCAGTGGGGGTTGAAGAGAAAATGGCAGACACAACATTCTTGTGCAGAACAATGGCCGTCTTGCCAGGAGTCTGCGAAGCGAGCACGTAGCAGTTCCCCTTCCAGTGTGTTTACTCTGCGGCCCAGCACAGCCATCAGGCCTCCCCTCGACCCTCCCTCAGCAGCGCACGGCACAGCAGTGTGTTGAGATTGGCATGCACGGGATGTACCGATAAGGAAATATACTGCGCGTCTGTTTGTTAAATAAACTCTTTAGGGCCAAGCGATAAGTCTCCGTGCACAGACTTCCTGCTGGTTTTAAAACTGTAAATGTGGTCACATGGAAATGGGGCTTGGTTTTGACGTCAGAGCTCAGCAGATTTGGACGCCTTTTAAGCTGCTGTTTGTAGGCTTTTAAATCTCTGCATGATTGATGGGGTGTAAATGCTACAAGCGTCACACTATGGAGCGCTCTGGGAGGGCAGAGCGGAGAGGAAGTACTGCAGCGTTGCCCCCCCAGGGGAGCAGAAAGAAATAAGGAACCTTTGGACCAACATTAGGGTTTGTGTTTACCACCATTACAGTCTGTGTTTACTGGTCTGTGTTTACCATCATTAGGGTCTGTGTTTACCGGTCTATGTTCACCCCCATTAGAGTCAATACTTACCACTATTAGAGTCTGTGCTTACCGGCCTGTGTTTACCACCATTAGAGTGTGTGTTTACCAGTCTATGTTTACTACCATGAGAGTCTATGCTTACCAGTTTCAGTTCACCACCATTACAGTCTAGGCTTACAGGTCAGTGTTAACCACCATTTAGAGTCTATGTTCGCCACCATTAGAGTCTGTGTTTACCACTCTTAGAGTCTGTGCTTACCGGTCTATGTTTACCACCATTACAGTCTGTCCTCAGTGTGCTTACCGGTCTGTGTTTACTATCATTAGGGTCTATGCATACCACCATAGGTGACTGTGTTTCCCACTCACGATTAGGGTCTTAAAGGATTTATCCGGAGTAAAATACACTTTAGACCAATTTACGGATGATTGGGAGTACATACGTTGAGTTGACATCAAAATCATGTCATTCGGATGTGTTTTGAGTTATATTTTACCGTTTTGAGCCAAATCTCGTTAGCCTGGAAGTGACCCGTTTTATAGCGGTGGAAATGATATGCCCGGGTCACTTCCAGGCTAACGAGTTTTGGCTCAAAACGGTAAAATATAACTTTCTCAAAACACATCCGAATGACATGATTTTGATGTCAACTCAACGTATGTACTCCCAATCATCTGTAAATTGATCTAAAGTGTATTTTACTCCGGATAATCGCTTTAAGGAAACTGTGCTAACCTGTCCTCTTATTTTAAAAAAAACAGAAACATATTGATCCTTCTCTCTCTTTCTCTCTCTCTTTCTGTGTATCACCCTTTTCTTTCTGTCGCTCTCTTTCTACTCCTACTTTCCTCTGTCTCCATTTTTCCACATCACTGAGATAACAGTCCCCAAAACAGAACCTAAAAAAACTTGTTAGCTCTAAACTTGTTAGCTCTTCCTGTGTCTGTATGAGTGTGTGTGTGTGTGTGTGTGTATGTGTGTGTGTGTGTGTGTGTGTAAAGCCACAGAACGTTATTGATATGATGAACACTCTCACCCACCTGCTCATTAATTGAAAAATAGCATTTTGTAAATTTTACTTGTTCTAAGCTCTGCCTGTCTCCCTCTGTGTGTGTGTGTGTGTGTGTGTGTGTGTGTGTGTGTTTAGAGCACCTGGAGCAGCTGTCTGTGAGCACCCCAGGTGTGGAGGCCTCCACCTTCCGCTTCCTGTTCAACCTGAGCAGCATCCCTCAGGAGGAGCTCCTCTCCACAGCCGAGCTGCGGATCTACCGGGAGCGCATCGTTGACGACGACAGCGTCCAGCGGGAGTACGGGGCCGCCGGCAATGAGAACCTGCACCGCATCAACGTGTACGAGATCCTGAAGCGGCCGTCGAGTCCCGGCGGTCAGCTGATCACGCGGCTGCTGGACACGCGGCTCGTCCACCACAATGCCTCGCGCTGGGAGAGCTTCGACGTGAGCCCCGCCGTGCTGCGCTGGACGCGGGAGCGCTTGCCCAATCATGGCCTGGCGGTGGAGGTGCGCCACCTCAACGCCACTCCCCGCCACCAGGGGCGCCACGTGCGCGTCAGCCGCTCGCTGCACCAGAAGGCCGGCGAGGACTGGTCTCAGCTGCGCCCTCTGCTGGTCACCTTTGGCCATGATGGCAAGGGCCACCCGCTCACGCGCCGCTCCAAGCGCAGCCCCAAGCCGCGTGGGCGCAAGCGCAACAGAAACTGCCGCCGCCACGCACTCTACGTGGACTTCAGCGACGTGAACTGGAACGACTGGATAGTGGCGCCCCCTGGCTACCAGGCCTACTACTGCCACGGGGACTGCCCCTTCCCCCTGGCCGACCACCTGAACTCCACCAACCATGCCATAGTGCAGACGCTGGTCAACTCGGTCAACACCAACATCCCAAAGGCCTGCTGCGTGCCCACGGAGCTCAGTGCCATCTCTATGCTCTACCTAGACGAGCACGACAAGGTGGTGCTCAAGAACTACCAGGAGATGGTGGTGGAGGGGTGCGGTTGTCGTTGACAACTGGAGAGTGGTGGTGATGGGGGGGTTAAGAGAGAGACCAGATCAGATGGCGTCGCCATGGCAACAAGACATACATGTGCTGAACCCAGCCGTACCCTCTGCTCGTAGAGGCATACAGACACACCTACGCACACACACACATATTGACACACAAAAAGACACACACACACACACCTCTACACACAGATACACGCGCACACACACACACACACTCTCATGGCCTGATGTTACACCAAAATATCTTCACTCAGACCCTTCACCCTTATTTATAACATGTATGTTGAGATGTCTGTTTGTCTTCTCCTTCTCTTTGTTTCTTCAACCATATGATCATATATTTTGACAAAATATATATATTTATATCTACATATGAAAAATAATAAAAATGAGTCCTTATTTTAAACACAAATGAAAAAACTGTACAACTTTTCATAATGTATATTAGATTGTATAAGTTTTTTAATGAGAAAATAGTTAAAAAGAAGAAAAAAAAGAGCAAAGTAAAGTTTATTTACTGGTAATATTTATTGCTTTCATAGTATGCACCTGTCCAAGGAGAAAGGATTACTTTACATAAACATCCCCATAAACAACAACTCATCTCAGGCTCACAAGTCTCCAGAATTGTGTACTTAAATTTGAGCATTGCACAAGGTTATCAAAATATATTGATATATATGAAATCAGTGGAAGCAATCTGAAATGTAATCTGAAATATTGTTTTTAATTCATTCACATTTTTTGCATTGCCCCTTTGACCCTAGTCCTACTTTTAGACTTCCTTTGAAAAATTGGTCACTGATGTTTTCATTTCTAGAAAATTGTAAGACAGAAAAAAACAAGTTTCAATGAAATAAAGGATGATGAGGCCCACTACTGTATTTTTTAGGCTATGTGGTTTTGGAGTGATGTTTCTTTAAAAAAAACATGAACATGAAGTATACACAAAATAAGAATTTTATTTCTTGACAGCACAGGCAAATGTGTAACTTTTTGTCCCACTTCAATAATAAAAACAGTTTAACAGACTTGCAGTTTTCAGTGTGTCCGGAACACTGTAGACAACGTAATTATTATTAGGGAAGCGGCTTGGCGGAATTCTATAGGCCCAAAACACATAGGCGCCTTGGAGTTAAGACCTTTATCCAACGCGCCTTGTCTTCGGATGATGATTAGAAGGGACACCTCGGGGAAAGATGTGACTTTGGCGGCATGGCGTTACATTGAGTTCGTCACGGATCGAGACACAGTCACTTTGTTCCGGAGAAAATCAAAGGTTAGACCGTCTGTCTCCAGCCATTGTCTCTGGCAAATCATGTCAGCAGCGCAGAGACGCCGGTCTCCAACCTGCGCCCCCGCAGACAATAGACATCAACATCACTTCTTTGCAGTCCGACGGCGGGGCTGCTGTCCGTGATAACGGCCAGCCTTCCAACAGAGCTTTGATCACTTCACTCTTCTTGCCTATTGTGCTGCCTTGGATATAGCGATATGTCAATATAAGGGTCTTGGTGTCAATAACAGTGATAAAAATAATATTTTTGAGATATTTATTTTTCATATATTTGAGAAAAAGGCTATAATTAATTATACTTAATAACAACAAACTAAGTATGGGTTTCAATGTTGTTGTCTCAAAGTTATCCTCACCTCGTCTTTATTGAATTAGGCTATTGTTGGTATAAAGTGCTTAATGTTTTATTATTATTATTATTATTATTGTTGTTGTTGTTGTTGTTGTTGCTGTTGTTGTTATTATTAAATTTAATGAAGATTTTGCGGTGTTGCTATTTCTCCTGGGGAAAAATTCAAGATAAAGATAACATTATTTGCTCACTTTAAATAAGCTCTAGGCCTAAAAATGATTAGTTTACGAATAGGTGGCGACAGTCTGTCAGGTGATGGCATCCCCGGGTGAGCTGACATTCTGTCTCGCCTTTGATTTAAAGAGTTTCGCAGACAGTTAACCCTGGAGGTCGGGGGTTGAGCTATTTCATTTTGACCCGGCTGAAGAGTACCGGGTGGGGGTGTAACTACAGACGTGCGCATTTAAGAAACCATCAAGAACTGGCCGTATGTGTCATTTTATTCCAACCTCTGACCGCCAACAAAACTGTATACAAACCTTCATGGCACTTTATGACGTGTTTATAGCACCAAAAAACGCCAAACAAGTAGCCTAGGCGCACACCCAGCACTAAAATGCATGTCTGCATCCACTCTTTGTGTTTCGCTTGCAATACACGTCTCCCAATCAGAAATAGTGATACACTAAGCAGGGACTGGCTACATGGAGTGTTAGGCCGAGTGTTAAGGCATTGTCATGCATGTGTGATTATGTCCTATTCCGCTGTGAGGGACTATTGGCGCAATAACGCGCGACTCATTAAAGCACGAGCCAATTGACAGTGGCTAGTTAACTGGCACGGTTCTTTTCAACAAGTGCTTTTCTTTCAGCTGGTGGTCATTTAAAGGGCGCCATTTACAGGTCATCAATCCCATCTTTAAGAACAAAACGCGCTTCAGTCCGCACGTCTGCGCGGGTCTGTTTGGCAGCTTGCAAATTTGACGGCAGGGTGATAGTGAGGCTTTTGCTAATGACCCCTTGTAATTGTTTGTTCATTATCATGGCTGTTGACATCACAAGGTTGTCTTTTTGTATCAAGAGGTTTATTTGCAAATCAAAATTTACACTCATTTGCAAATGCAAACGTTTACTTTCTTTTTTTCCATAGACACACATGCACATGCATGCATACACACACATACACACACACACCATACCCTTCGGAATAAAAATGGCCCCTGAACACTTATGTTTAGTGGGCTAGTGGAATTGTTTGAAAGCATGTGTTTCAGATAAGCTGCCTGTATTTTTGTCACTAGGTTGCTGCCCAAGCGCTTCTGCTGCTGGGCTACTGACTGCTACTGTCAAAGGCCCTGAGATCCAGATCACACACACACAACAACAAACACAAACACACACACACACACATTATAACTGAATGTGAATTTGGTATGTGTTTGTGGTGTTGAAAGTCCATGTCAGTACAGCTAGAGGTCAGAGCTTCTCATTTCACTCTCCCCCTTGCTGGGCATTTTCACACACACACTCACACACACAAATTCACATAAACACAAATACACACTGAGAGGGGTGTAATAGTAGACACACTCGCTCTCCATCTGCTGAGGTCACACAGATCTGACCACAATCACACACACACACACACACACACCCTTCATTCACTTCCACAAACACACTCTTGACCCTAAAATCACCCCAAAGCCCCCACCCTTACACACATAGACACCACACACACATATACACATACACACACACACTCACACACACTGAAGGACTAAGATGTTGGAAATGTTTTATCAATCTGTGTTTTTTTGCTGTCATCTGCTGGGGTAGCAGGATCAGGGCCAGTGAGTCTAACCAATTAAACAAGTTGATTAGAAAGGCAGGCTCTGTGCTGGGGTCTACTTTGGAACCCCTGGAAGGGGTGGTGGAGAGGAGGATCTCCCTGCTCTCTCTCTTTTGCCACCGCAGGCCGTCTGGATGTGGCTAATCTCACTTCCAGATCATTCTCAGACTTCCCCAACCAGTCGTTGGCAGCAGAGTACAACACCTCTCATCCGAAAACACACAAACACACACACACACACACATGCACATAAACACATACACACACAGGCCCCCCCACACACACATGAACATAAACACATATATACACACACACACACACCTGTTCTCATGTTCACCTGTTCTCAGGGAGAACAACTCAAAAGCAGCAGATTTAGATTTTCTCATCTCCAAACTGAAAGGACACAGATTGAGATGCTTGTTTCCAACTGAACACGGGAATGTGTGTTAGTATTTACTTGTGTGTTGTTTTGTGAAGCACATGGGACTGCATTTGAATGCAATGCACTATTCTAATTACTGTAAGCTGCCTTGCCTTTGCCTAGATGAGGTGGAACCAATCCTGAAGCAGTCAACTGAATCCAACCTTGTATACACACACACACACACACACACACACACAGGTGAGTGGAGCCCTGTTGGAGCAGGTGTCCCATGGGAAGGGGAAGCAATGAGACACAAACACACACACACACACACACACACACACACACACACACACAGAAACATAGGTAAGTGCAGCCTGGTCAGAGCAGGTGTTTCAGGTAGAGGTGTGTGTGTGTGTGTGTGTGTCTGTGTGTGTGAGGCAGAAAGACAGGAGACAGGCAGCAGTCGGCAGGTTGAAAACCAGTGGCTGAAACAGGAGCCGTAACTCGACCTTGAGACAATTAGGCCACAAAAGAGGCCTTTTCCCTGCGCACCATTGTGCCTCAACTGGCATTTAAAAGACAAATCAAAAAAGGTCTCTCGATTAAAACGGAACCAGCTCACACCTGTGAAGTATGTATGTGTGTGTGTGTGTGTGTGTGTTTGTGTGTGAGTCGTCATGCTGCTGTGTCTCAACGATGCCTTCTCCCTCTAATCAGCGTGCAGAGAGCTTTGAAGTGATGGTACAGGGTTAGTCTATTCATTTCAAGTAGTTTGGCCTGTGTGTGTGTGCGTGTGTGTGTATGTGCATGTCTGTGTGTGTATGTTTGTCTGTCTGTGTGTGTGTGTGTGTGTGTGGGATGAAATGTCATATCTCCCAGTGATCCTTATCTCTTAATGGCTTCCTTTGTCTGTTCAGAGCTGCAGGTCCTCCCAGACCCACACTGACGCTTTGAAGTGTCACCCGCGCTCACCCATACAGCCTTCAGATCTGTGTGTGTGTGTGTGTGTGTGTGTGTGTGTAAGAAAGAGAGAAAGAGAGAAGGAGAGAGAGAGATAGAGAGAGAGAACGAGTGAGACAGAGTGTATGTGGGGTGTGTGGGACACCCGTAGCCTGGTTGTACCATACCCTCTTACTAATATCGTACAGAAGGTCTGGACCTACTCCATTCAGAATCGATTTCAGGCAGGAGACGTGAACTCTGCTGAAGTTTGAAACGATTGGTCCTGATTTTACCCAGTTGCTAACGTTTGGCCAAACAACCAGCTAGAGACTACAACGCGCATATGATCGACGTCATCCTTAACACTCGCCTGCGTGTGTGTATTAGTGGGCTTAGTATTCCTCCAGCAGGTGAACTCTTGTGTCCCTGGGGACAGTCAAAAAGCTGTTCTAGTCTGTGCAGAAAGACCCATTGACCAGCCAAATATGATACACATGTAAGGAATCGTATGTGTGTGTGTGTGTGTGTGTGTGTGTACGTGTGTGAGTCAGAGTGCGTGTCCAGAGGTGGGGTGAACATAACAGTGTATGTGAGGGTGTGTGTGTGTGTGTGTGTGTGTGCATGCTTTTGTGCCCATGTGTGATAGTTTATAGTTACTGCTAATGATGACCATCATTACTCGGAACGTTATGTGGGCCTGTTTTTTATAAGGATGTGTGTATGTGTATGTATGTATTCCTGCATGTGTTCACTATTGTGTTTGTGTGTGTGTGTGTATGTGTGTGTGTGTGTGTGAGAGAGAGAGAGAAAGAGAGAGAGAGAGTATGTGTGTGTGTTTCTATCTTTGTCTATGCATTGTTGGTTTGTTGGTGTCTGTTGTGAATGCAAACTTTATGATAGCACAGATGTAGGAGGGGCTACCGCACACACTCCCCCTACTGGTCAGAGACTGTCTTTATACCCTTTAACAACCCAACCCATCGTGCATCCTACAGAGTAAACCAAAGCCGACAGCACCTGATGACTTTGAACAACAGGATTGTGGCTTGCAAAGCACCGAAAAATCCCTTTCAAGCTAAATTAGGGCTAATTTAAGACTAAATTAATTTAATATCCCTTTAAGACTAAACTAATGTGCCCATGTACTGTAACACTACAAGCTTTATGTAACAGCCAACACTGAGTGGGCCTGAGGACAAGAAAAAGGACAAGAAAAAAATATGATAAGTCAGACAGACTAACTTGCTTAGATTACAACACACACACACACACACACACACACACACACATGTGCGTTCAAGTTCACTAACACAGTCAAACATTCATTAACATTGGTAAACAGTTAAAGGATTTATCCGGAGTAAAATACACTTAAGATCAATTTACGGATGATTGGGAGTACATACGTTGAGTTGACATCAAAATCATGTCATTCGGATGTGTTTTGAGAAAGTTATATTTTACCGTTTTGAGCCAAAGCTTGTTAGCCTGGAAGTGACCCGGGCATATCATTTCCACCGCTATAAAACGCTATTTTTACACCTCTTCTACAGTTCCAAACAACATTACACTTACGTGGTAGTGAGTAGAGGGTCCCTAAGGCCAAGCCGAAGTATCCCGAGGTCAATGATAGAGATATAACTTATATTATAGAGTAAATATTGCCTATGAATAGTTTGTTTGAAACTTTTAAAAACATATTTACATGAGTGCTTTACATGAGGAAGAACATTTATTTACTTGATGATTTTTCTGTAATGCCACCCTTTCCCTAAAACATTGTCCTTTTTAGGAGAAGTGGTTGTGGCAACGGACGGAGGACCCTTCATATCTGTTTTGCCAACGTGGGCCTCAGTACACTAAAGGTGAGATGCAAATGTGTATATATATGTGTGTGGGTGTGTGCATGTGTATACACATTTTGATATATATAATCCAATAATTTTTGCAGATGCAGTGGACCTGCAAGCTCTGTACTTTTTCTTCAGACAAAAGAGGACAGTTGTTAAAACACAGGGACTTTACTCGGTAACAGCCAATACCATGCCTTTACAATGATTGCTTGTTTGGCATCGTCAATCAGACATTGGACAAGCGAGTAAACACACAGTTTTGTTTCATTGCCAGTTATGTGAATACAGAAAACCATGCACTGAAGCAGAGTTTTTCACACAGGAACCCCAGTGGAACTGTCATTGCATCAAAGATGGACCAGACCTTTCCACTGTGAAGACGGGAGATAGTATAGGCAGGACCTCCAGTGAAAACCCCTGAAGGAACGGTGGCCAGCTCTCTTTACTGAGAGACAAGTAAGTACCCATATTGATATGTTTTTTTAGTGTTTACTCCTGTGATAAAATGTGTAATTAGGCTTAAGGAATGATAACCAAATTTCACACAATCTCAAGCCTGTCAACTCCACTCCACTCAAGTCAGAGCTCTTGTGGTTGTGTTGTAAATATTTAGTGATGCTATACTACTTCTCCACCACATTTACGTGTTAACAGTGCATTTGGTGTCTTGGATTGTTATTCTGAAGAATTGTTATTCTGGAGGTTTTTATTTGAACCTAAACATTATTTTGGTTAAGATGATATTCCCTTTTTGTCCCATTATGGTGAAACTCAAGCAATGTATTTGTGTACACTTTTTTAATTTTTTTTTTATGCAGTCAGTTTGAATGGTTTTAAGAAGTAAACCACATTGCTCTTAAAGTAACTTAAAATGTGAAAATCTAAGTTGCAGGAAATGTCACATTAGTTAGCCTAACTAACAATGTAGCTGTATTCTACACACAACTAGATTAATGTGCTAGTAATAGACAAAAAGTATAGTTCACATGAAATAACTATTTCTTTTAAAAAGTAATTCTGAGTAGTGTGTACTAAGTCAACAGTACATTTCAAGTGAATTGTCAAGTACTCGGTACAGGTTGTTTTTAGTAACTTAAACTAAATTGTAAGCAGGCTTTTGTTCATCCAACATGCATTACCTCTTCCATGGAACCTATTTTCTTAAGTGCATATGGTTTGCATGCTTTTTTTTTTTTAAGTAAGGTTAACTAATCTGAATTTACAGTGTAGTTAGTTCTTAGTAAACTTTTGCAAATATTGGCAAAAAGTTTTTTTATTCTTACTGAATTCTTGGTTAACAGTCTGCAAACACTGAACACTTAATGAGTTCTTAGCTAATGATTGGAAACATTGGTGAAAAACTTTCAACCCTTTTTGAGTTTTTGGCTGACATTTGCGAATGTGGGTGAACCGTTGTTAATTTTTAGTGAGTTTTTGGCTACTGTTTGCAAACATTTTTTAGTTCATATTGAGTTCTTCCAACATTGATGAACAGTTTTCCATTCTTACAGAGTTTTCGGCTAACGTTTGCGAACATCTCAAAACAGTTTTTAGTTGTTAGTGAGTTCATGGCTTTGAATTGTTCAAATTTCATTGTTTAAAGCTAACATTTTCGTGTTGAGCGTTCTTCTATCGTCCCACCCACCAAAGCCCATCACACTCACCAATGCACCCACCCACCCATCCACACACCCACCTACACACACACACAAACACATATACACCTACATACATACATATACACACACACACACACGCACACACACACACACACACATGCAGGGCCCAAGCTTGGATAAATGTTGATCCTCCCTTTCTGGTGCGAGTCAGCTACAGCGTAGAAAAAGGCATCTTGTTGACTTTGGCAGGGCGGGGGCCAGCTGTATGAGTTTTGACATCCACGTTAGTGCACAGATGTGAGATCATTCAGCTGCCTGCTCTGTCTCTCTCTCTCTTTGGCAGTGCGTGTGTGTGTGTGTGTGTGTGTATGAGCAACCTACTCTCTCTCTCTCTCTTTCTGGCAGTGTGTGTGTGTGTGTGTGTGTGTGTGTGTGTGACGCTGTCTCGTCCTGCACCCTGATTGAGCAGCTAATGAAGATAATTGATCCTTGTGCTCCTCTGTGTGTATGTGTGTGTATGTCTGCGTGCATGTATGTGTGTGTGTGTGTTTGTTTGTGTGAAAGGGTGATTGTGTGTGTGTGTGTTTGTGTGTGTGTGTGATGGGTGACTGTGTGTTTGTGTGTGTTATTACTTAAGTGTGTGACTCTATGTTTTCAAACATGCGCGGGATAAGATGTGAATTCTCAGGGAGGTGTTTTCCAAATTGTTTTTCCAAACGAACAGATCCAAGCATAGATATGCTTTTTAAGCTGTTTGTGTGTGTGTGTGTGTTTGTGTGTATAAGTGTATGTGTACTTGTTTGTTTGTGTGTGT
>JAGFZM010003051.1:0-16196 GCA_017657215.1 Limnothrissa miodon
TATGTGCATCACCAGATGCTAAGAGTGAGGCAGAGAAAGACACCTTCCTCTCCTTCCTCAGCTCCTCCACCTGACTCCCCGTCAGGCTTAAAATGGCTGCTTGTTTCTGGATCAAAATGCCTGCTTGGTCTTGTTTCTCCTTCAGATCCCTGATGATGTCTCTCTGTTCTTCCACTGTCTTCTCGCTGGCTTTGAGTCTGGTCTCCATAGTCTCTGCTTTTCTCTCACTAGCTCTTAGCCTGACCTCCATGGCCTCAATTTGTGTTTTAGTGTTTCCAAGTTCGGCTCTCTGTTGCGCCACCAGTGAGCCCATTTCTCCTAGTCCTGTGTCTATGTCAGTCTGAGGTTCTGCCCAACAGCAGCTCAACAGCACTAGTAAAGCTCCGTAAGGCTTCATGGTCAAACTGGTCACCTGGTTCACTGGTTGTCTGTTTAAATGTCTTCTGGGCTTTTATACACAATGTTACCTGGCTGTGTGATGTCCTTGGAACATACAGATATCTCACAAACACACGTGGTCCGATGCTAGGGGTTTTTAGTTATTGCTTCAAGTGTGTAATTCCAGAACAATTGAGCAATTCCCACACCGCTACCTTGCCTGTTGGATGTCCTTGGATCATAGAAATAATTAGCAAACTGCCTGTGTGTGCCGGTACACTTGCGATATTTGTTTTTCTGAAAGGTCATGGTCCAGCGTTAGGGTTTTTTTCTTATTGCGTCAGGTGTGCAATTCTGTCAGGCTAAAGTGATTGTACAGGAGGCCAAGACCGAGTCCAAATTCTTGTATAGTTTATTACTTGTAGATAATGTTATAGTTGCCTATTGTATATTGTCTTAATGCCCATCAAGTGTCCATAGTATTTGCAGTGCATTGTATGTACACTAATGGATGTCCTTGTTGCTTGTCTAGAGCAGTGTTTTTTAACCTTTTTGAGCCAAGGCACACTTTTTCATTGAAAACAATCACAAGGCACACCACCGGCTAATCTATATTGACAAAGTATAAAGTCATTCTCACCAATTGTCCGAAGTGTATTAAATAGGAATCAAAGAAACACAAAGTATTTATACCGGAGAAAGCAGAGGCACTTGCAGATAATTTGCAGATAATAATTTGTTTTAAAATATTTTTGGATAATTTCCCACGGCACACTAGACAGTATTCCACGGCACAGTGGTTGAAAAACACTGGTCTAGAGAACAAAACACCTACCAAAGTCAAATTCCTTTTATATGCAAGTATACTTGGCAAATACAATCTGATTCTAATTCAAATTCTGATTCTGATCAATGATGTTTGTGATAACTTCTAGGCAGAGTGGATTGGCTGATCTAAGAGCCCTGATGGTGTGTGAATGTTTAGAAGACCTGATATGTAAGAAAGTGGCAGACTATCTCAAGTTTTGAAAACTGCAGAACGGTTAATCTTTACCATAGCGGGTAGATTACAGTGCAGGACTGCAAGAGTGCTCAAATCCACAGCAGGCAATTTGGTCTTTGTCTTTTTGCTAAAAAAAAACTACACATCCTGGGGGTGCCGTAGATCAATTGGCTAAGGCGCCACACTATGAATCCAGGGACTCGGGGTTCGGGTTCGAGTCCGACCCAAGCTCATTTCCTGATCCTAACCCATCTCTCTCTCTCACTCGTTTCCTGGCATTCTCTCCACTGCCCTATCTGATTAAAGGCAAAAAGCCCCCGAAATATCATAAAAAAAACTCCAACCAAGCAATCCTAAACCTATTTTCTCAGTGGGTAGAGAGTGTAATGTAACAGTGCTCTGTGACACTGTGAAAGCTTGAAAGTCTGCGTAGTGTTTTAGTGGCTAGAGGGTTCATGGTGTGTGTGTGTGTGTGTGTGTGTGTGTGTGTGAAGAAAGCCTTCTCTGAATATGCAAACACAAGTCCATCTTCTGGGAGAGGGAGAATAAGACCCCATTTTAGACCCCACTGAAGACACATCACATGTTGTCTCACAAGCTGATGACTTCTCTAAATCTGTGTTAAACGTCCGGATTGAAATACTGATACAAAATACCTGTGCAACATGGACTAAATGCAATTTATGAGTTAAATTAAATACAACCTTTAGCATACCTAGCATGACTGTTACACAAATAATATATATATATATATATATATATATATATATATATATATATATATATATGCATGGAGGTAAACATGTTTACATATATATAATTGTACATATAATTATAATCATTTATGATGCATAATTATAATATTATATAAAAAGTGTTGGGAAAGTTACTTTGAAAATGTAATGTGTTACAGTTACAGGTTACTCTAGCTAAAATGTACTAGTAGTCTAACTATTTCAATTACTTTAACAGAGTGGTGTAACTAATTACATTTGATTAGTTTTAGATTACTTTTCCACATTTTGAATGAACTTCCAACAATTTCCAGATTTTAAACCTTTCTGGGGTTTACCTTACACTATTACTCAACACTGACTGCTGTCAAAATCCTTTTAAACTCCTTAGACTTCAATACCTAAACACCTCTTTAATCACGTAATTTTGCTGGTTTTTTTATGCCTATGCTTGCTAAATCAAATATTTGACATTCAGTATTTGGTGAACTAAGAAGTTACCTATGTTGTGTGAGATTGATTGTGCATATCTGCCCCTGTTCAGCACAGCTCATTTTTTAATTTTCTGCAATAGGCTAGGCCTGAACTGTTTCTATCTGGTATTGCAATCTTGCAACTGCAGACTCCTCGTAGGCTGTAAATCCAGCAGCAAGTGGATGGAGTTGCCAATTGAAACATGATGACAAATGTTTTTTTCTGCAGATGATATTCAGATGTAACTCAAAATGTAATCCTGTATATTTTCTGAAAGGAACTGTAATTTAATTACACAGTTTTTCAAAGTAATGTAACTAATTACTTTTATTTTGTAATTAAATTACGTAATTTTGTTACATGTAATTTGTTACTCCTAATCACTGTATATAAAATATGCTTTTTTTCATACCCAGCACTGCAGACAGACCCAAAGACACACTCACTCACATTGGAAATACATTTACATTGCATTTCACATGTATGCATTTAGCAGATGCTTTTACCCAGGCCACTTACAAAGGAGGAGAAACCATCAGGCTGCATAGAAGAGACCCTAGAGAGAATACCACTAGAGGGCGTAGGAGTGCAGTGAGTCAAGTGTATTGCATTTGCAACTGATTCTGAAGAGCATATTAAAACTTGATTATAAGCAAACTGTGACTAGTTCATCTCAAGCACATGATCACAATAAAGAATGTTTTATTTGTTAGTATTTTATGATTTTATAAATGGCATATGAATTCCCATCCCAACTTCTATGGTAGTCATGATCTAGCCTTCTTTGGAAGTCGAGATGATCTGGCATTCTTAGGCAGTCAAAATGATCTGGCCCTCTTAGGTAGTCTAAATCAGTGGTCCCCAACCTTTTTCTAACTGCGGACCAGTCAACGCTTGACAATTTTACCGCGGACCGGGGGGGGGGGGGATTGCTCCAACAATATAACGATATTATAACATCAAACTCTCTGGTCGCCTGTGAATGAATCTCCTGTATGTTTACGTGCCCGACACTCAGAAACTCTCCATTCCCCTCTCCTTTCCCTTCTCCCTCACCTCTGTGTTACCGACCACGGCCCTAACGCGCTGATACTGGTTGCTATGGTGGCGTTTACATGCAGTTTTGAAGGCTTCATTGCCTCATTTGAGAGCCGGTCACCGCATATTATGCAGAGCGGGCTTGGTGTGTGGGAATCACCTGTCGCGATAAATCCCTACTTCAAGTAGGACTCTTGGTACTGGCTGCTAAAACCTTTCTTTTTCTTGGAAGTCGTAGGCTGCTCTTCTCTCTCTTCATTGTGCCTTTTCGCTTTCACAAAGAAACTTTCCAAAGACACCTGTTTACTCATTTTGCTGGGTTAAATGAGGAGGAAATGAGGAAATTTGGCGCTCAAATGAGGAGATGTAACAGAGATGAGAATACGGTCATTTCACAATAAAAGACGTTTCAAAATAAGACCGCTCGATTCAGATAATAAATAAAACATAAATAAATAATTAATTCTTGTGCGGCCCGGTATTGATTGATCCACGGACCGGTACCGGTCCGCGGCCCGGGGGTTGGGGACCACTGGTCTAAATGATCTGGCCTTCTTAGGAAGTCTAAATGATCTGGCCTTCTTAGGAAGTCTAAATGATCTGGCGTTCTTAGGTAGTCTGAATGATCTGGTGTTCTTATGCAGTCTAAATGATCTGGCCTTTTTATGCAGTCTAAATGATCTGGCCTTTTTATGCAGTCTAAATGATCTGGCCTTTGCACTTGCAGGAGGCAGGGCACCACTGGCCGATGTCTCCACTGCTGCAGCCATAGGAGCCAACCAGCTGGCCACAGTTGCTGTACTGGTCAGTGTAGGGGCAGGGATTGGCTGGAGGGGGAGAGGGAGGCAGCAGAAACAGGAAGTAAGCATCACCGCAGAGCCACACATGACATCATAACTGCTATGGGGTTGCCACAGCAACCGTTCCGGCTCTCCACCACCAAGCATAGAGATGATATTTGTGTTGTAAATTAAAGTGAAGATATGGATGGAATCAGTATCAGGACTGAATCAGTATCATTACTCCTACTAAGAACAGAGTTGTTTTCTAATTTAACTGAATCATAGAACACATTTTTTGACCATCAGAAATTGTTCTTTGAGGCTCAATAATAGTGTATGCAGATTTGTGCGTCTGAAAGTGACCCAGGAGTAATGCTAGAGCATCATATATACAGACTCATTTAAAAGGGTTACAACTAAACTATTTGTAACCCCAAAATTTGGACCAGAGACAGTTCCAAACTAACTTTGATTGGACCAGAGACAGTTCCAAACTAACTTTGATTGGACCAGAGACAGTTCCAAACTAACTTTGATTGGACCAGAGACAGTTCCAAACTAACTTTGATTGGACCATGCAAATGAAAGACGTGTAAGGTGACGTATCCTTGCACCTCTTTTCAGATTGGGCTGTTTCAGCGCCATAACTAGTTTAAAATTCACATGTAGAAGGAGGCAGGAGGCGGTGTTGAAGATTTGGTGGTCCATAGGATACCTTAAGCTACCTAAATTCAACACTAACAAGGTAAATGCGATTTGACATTCTATGAATCTTTCTGTGAATCCATTTTAGTACTGCATTATATTACCGTTATCATTTTTGATCATGTATATATTTACGAATTTACCGTTAACCATTGTATTACATCATATTTTCCTATTACGTAATTTCTGTAATGTACATTAAAACAGACTTACTGCACAGGCCATTGTCACAGGCCTTGGGGCAGTCGCCACATTTTGGTCCTGCCTTGTAGGGCTTTGCGTAGGGACTCTGTCCGTTTACCCCAACATTCCCACTGCGTCCATCACACAGCAGTCAGAGAGAACAGGAAGTAAATGTTAATGAATGTCGTGAATATACCATGATGAATATACCACAGACATACCAATATAGGAGAATGAGGAGAATGAGCCCATATACAGGAGAATGAGCCCAATTTATATTCTAATAGTGTGTGTGTGTTCTACTTCTTCCATTGTTCTACTTTGTTCTACCTTCATTGTTCTATTTTGTTCCACTTACATTTTGTATACTTCCATTCTTTTGCTTTGTTTTACTTTATTTTACCTCCATTGTTCTACTTCAGTTGATCTACTTCCATTCTTTTACTTCTGAATCAGACAGTAATGTCCACTGATCTGAAGTTAAAGCAGAGGTGAGACTAGAGAAGATGTGTGTGTACAGGAGAGGAGAGGTGTGTGGAGAGGAGAGGTGTGCTCAGAGGAGAGGAGAGGAGAAGAGAGGTGTGTGGAGAGGAGAGGAGAGGAGAGGTGTGTGGAGAGGAGAGGTGTGATCAGAGGAGAGGTGTGTGGAGAGGAGAGGTGGCGAGAGAGAGGAGAGGACTCACGCAGGGCAGTACTCGCACACATAGAAGTAGGCATAGGTGCTCTGAGGGCAGTAGGCCACGCCACAGCCAACCTCATTGGATCTGTACCACACCACCTGAGGGAGAAAATCATTCATACATAAAAACCTTCAACTTTCATGAAATTTGGTTCACTTGTCTGAAGGCTTGAATATTTTTTTCAGTAATTGAGATATGTTCTTCATAAAGAAAGCTTGAAATTATGCACAATGGAAGCCATAGTATTCAGAGGCAGCAGGACTTCTTTTTGAGCTTGAAGACGATTCACTTTCTGTCCAGAAAGGTTCTGGCTGGAGATGTGAATGTCAGTTGATCCTCACATTGAGTATGCTAATTATGTTAATTAACATACCTGTGTCTATCAAAACAAGTTCCTGGTGTTTGTATGATTGAAGGATCAGTTTTTTGGTGTTTTTATGTGACGTGTGTGTGTGTGTGTGTGTGACTGAGGTGTTGTGATGTGAGGGCACCTGCGTGTAATGGCCAACTACTTGACTCCCGGTGGGCCCGTAACCATAGCGATAGTACTGCTTCTCGTTGTACCAATCCTGGATGGCGTAGTCCCAAGTATTTGGGATGGAGGACATAAAGAGGTTCTGCCCACACGGGACACCTTCACACACACACACACACACGCACACACCAACGCACACACACACATGTGCACCCACACACCGACACACACACGCATATACACACACACACAAAAATGCACATGTTTTATAAAATCTTCGAATGTGTGCTTGTATTATGTTTGTATTATAATTGGTAAATGTCTGTTTGGTCCTGTTTCCACAAGGCTCCCTGACCAACTAAGACAGATATAATAGTGTTCTGGACCATATTTAGCTAAACCAAAGACATTCAGTAGCTTCAGCGAGGGAGCTAAATACAGTACCTCCAATGGTTCGCTGGCTGGGGGCGCTGTGGTTCTCGGTGCAGGTGTTTGCCCACGCCTGGGCATTAGCTGCCAGCTGGCTATTCCAACTCTGTGGAAGTGAGGAGGAAAAGATGGCAGTGCTTAGTACTGTTTAACCACTGGCATCATAATAGATTGTGAAACATGTTTTGGGCTTGTATTCCATGTTTGGATTATTTGATTTTGCCAGTCAGGTATTTTATTTGATGGGTTTGGTTCAAAATGCCCCTTCCACCATTTGCTCATTTGATTAGTAGTTACTGACTGAAAACAATGTATGTTTTGGATGTGTTGGATTTATGTTTTTTTTTTTGGAACAAAAATTGTAGGCTACTAGCGTATCAATTAACATGTTGGCATTAACTTACATTATCGGCCATCATTTAACATGTCATTTAACATTTAACATATATTATATGCATGCTAAACCACAAACGGGAAACCACAACGGGAAAAAAATGATGAAGATTTGCTAAACAGACTGCAAAACTGTAGTTTCGAAAGCCAAAATAGATAACATGGATGTGTACTCAATTTTCATTTAATTTCTAAATCCACTAGTTTCACAATCAAATATCCGCCTCACATATAAATATGTTGACAACTTACGGATGATGGCATGCATTCAAAAGCGCTAAAGCTATAAACAACTTATATAGGAAACATACCTAGCATTACCCACGTTAGCGCCTTAGCTAACACAAAGACTATAAAATTCATCCACTGTTTGTAGCTATCACAGGCTAATCGATAGATAAAACAAGCAACGATGAATACTGTCAGATATATCATTATTACCATTATTAAGTCCAGTAGCAACAAAGATAGGTCACCATGCGTTTTGCAATGTGTAGCCTCCTTCAGCTCTCGCCAACAAATGAAAGCCGGACCAATATTCACTCTGGTTAACGTTTTTTTTTTTTTTTGGCTTCTTCAGATCTCCTTCTTTTCTTTAGTAGCTCCGCCATGATTGCATTTCACACAACCCCGTTATATATCTGTCGAGGCAGCTCAACTCTGGCTATACTCCAACCTATGGCTGGCCGCAAAGCCAATCGACTGTAGTTTTTACTTGGACCACAGAACCTGGACCCGACAGGGTGAACTTGTTTAGTGCTGCTACAGCCGATAGAGGGCTCCAGAGCAGATGCAGAAGGTAACGTTCATACTGTTATGAGTTGATGGACCACCAAAACGATTTTGAAAAAATTATTTTAAGGTCTTAAAAACTCTTTAGTGTTGCTTTAACATCTTAGCATTAGCATGTGTTATAGTGTATCAATTAACATCTTGGCATTAGCATGTGTTATAGCGTATCATTAACAGGTTAGCATTAACATGCATTGTAGCGCAATATTTAATGTGTTGGTGTTGACATACTTTATAGCGTTTCAATTAACATGTCGGCATTAACATGCATTACAGCTCAATCATTTAATATGTTAGCATTAACGTTATATCCTAACAATTAACTTTTTGGTATTAACATGCGTTATTGCATATGATCCTATATCATATCATTTAACATGTTAGCATAGACATGCCTTATAGTATCTCATTAACATGTCTACATTAACATGTGTTATCGTGTATCATCTAACATGTGTTATAGCGTATCATTTAACATGTTGCGTTACCATTTTCAGCATGTTGCTGGCAGTGGGACTGAC
The DNA here is from genome assembly GCA_017657215.1 of Limnothrissa miodon. NCBI lineage: Eukaryota > Metazoa > Chordata > Actinopteri > Clupeiformes > Clupeidae > Limnothrissa > Limnothrissa miodon. The sequence goes on from JAGFZM010003051.1 coordinate 8,588, forward strand.
TGAGCGTCGGAGTGCATTGTGCTTGTTGACAATGTCCTGTTGGACAGCAGGATTCAAGGTGTTCAGCTGGGAGACTAGAGAAAGGATGAAGACAAATAGCAAATATGGATCCTATTAACTCTGTATGACTCCTAGACTTAAATCAATGAGGATGCAGAGATTAGCAGTCAATCACTGAACTTTTGAACAGTCAATCACTGAACCATACTGCTTCATATTGCCCGCCCACACAGGGGTGTAATTTCTAACTCAATAATCAGATCCAACCAATACAACCCCCCCCCCCCCCCCCCACACACACACACACACACACACACTCTTTATTTTACAACAGTCTACGCCCACATACTAACAACATACATAATCTGACTGCCTTGACATCCTTGATTTCTTGATTTGAAGTTAAACTAAGGCATTGAGCTCTAACCAAAATCTCTGAAAATACAGCAAACATTCATTTAACTTGATTGAAATTGATTGGTTGTGAATCATAATGATAGCGGCCTAAAGGTTTTGATTGGCTCCTGAGATATGAGTGCATTTGTAATGAGCACCAATGATTGGTCAGCATATGGACTGTCAGTTGTTGTTCATGTAGATTTAGAAACATACTTACATGTCTGGAGAGCATCAGCAGATCACATGGAAAGAAAAATATCATTAGACAAAAGCATGACAGGAATGAAATCAAGCAATGTAATACATACATCCTTTAGCAACAACGTAAAACAGTTTCAAAGTATTTAAAGTAATCCCATCCCCCCTTATAAGTATCTTAGTCTCTTAAACTTCCTACTCATCTCTGAAAGAGAGAGATAGACGGACAGAAGTAAAAAGTCTCTAATGTGAATCAAACCATAATGTCCTGAATTCACCAAATACCAGCAATAAAAAGAACTCAACAATTTGAATATAATATAGGTTGAGTACAATAGGGCACAGTAACTTGCTGCCAATCCATTTGTCACTATGCCCTATTCAGCTTTAACTGCCACCTTGCTATTGAGCATTTAATACTTCTTTAGAATGTTGTAGAATGTTTCATTCACTTTGATGAGACATTCCAGAGTTCTAAAGTGATATATCTCATGATAACAAACCGTTGTTTAGTACTATACTAGTTCTGTTAAGGAATCAGACAAATCAGGAGAAAAGGCAGATGGGCAGGCAAACAAGTCTTTGTGTTGATGGGTGGTGGAGAGGTATGATGTGTTTAGGGGGTTACGTCTGTGTGTGTGTGTGTGTGTGTGTGTGTGTGTGTGTGTAGGCCAGAGGTCCATGTGTGTGTAAAATGTGTTGGGGTGTGTTTGTGGGAATTGTGTCAAGTCAGTTATGCCTTACATAATGACCACCATATTTTGCATTCCTTGTTTACAAAATGTTCACATTCTCTCTACGCTTTGCTAGTACTAAGATAGGGAACTTGAAACAACAAGGATAACCAAATTTATCCTTTAAGTAATGATTAAACATGAGGCTTGTGCGTGAATATATAGGAAACCATTATCCTGCTTAGCCCCATAAATGATTGCAGCATTCAACTCTGTTCAATTCCTCCCCAGTTCCACTAAACAGAGCACTCAACTTAACTGTTTAAACCCCCCACCCCTATTACCTCACACCTGTTTAAACCCCCCACCCCTAGTACCTCACACTTGACTTACATGTAACCCCCCGCCTTGATTCAGATTAATGGGGCACTGGACTCACCTGTGCCCAGCTAGTAGACACCTGGAGCAGACCAAGAACAGCCCACACACACACAGCAGAGACCATTGTAGCAGCAGTCGGATATCTAGGAGACAACACAAGAAGGAGAAATCTAATTCCAATTCCAGAAGTCTAGGAGACACAACATGAAGGAGAAATCTAATTCCAATTCCAGAAGTCTAGGAGACACAACATGAAGGAGAAATCTAATTCCAATTCCAGAACTCTAGGAGACAACACAAGAGGGTGAAATCTAATTCCAATTCCAGAACTCTAGGAGAAACGACAAAAAGGAGGAATCTAATTCTAGAGGCTGCCATGCAATGTGCCAACATGCCACTGGGATCCATTTGGGATTCAGTATCTTGCTGAAGGACACTTTGATGGGGTCAGATGGAGCGGGGCTCAAACATGCAACCCTCTGGTTGCCAAACAGTACCTTTGTCACCTATGCCATCCATTTGACAACTACATTTTTATAAACTGGCTTTAACCTATATATTACAGCAATCAATGTAAAAATGATGGCTGATGGATGATTCTTTCCCCACAGGTCTTCACAGGTTAATTGCTAAAAACAAATTTAATTATTTATCCGAAAATATAGGATTTGTAAATGCTTTAGAAGAGGCTTATATTACTCACCTTCTTTCTCCAGGATGCTAAATATACAAGGAACGATGGCTGATGGTCTATTTGTACCAGTTTTCAGAGAGCATTTTTTTCATGAAGGGGCGAGCACCTGACTAAGATATGACTGTTTACTGTAGGTAACTCTGATATTATATCAGATTTGTCTGAGACTGGGCTAAGATTTGCACTGCTTGAGCAAATATAATGTTCTTCAGTCTGAATACATTTGATGAAATGTGCATGTGCAATATTATGATATTATTATAATTACTATTATAATTATGAAAATCATTTGTATCTTTTCTGTTTTTTTTTTTAGGATAGGATTTATATAGGAAGTATTACAAAAAGATATGCAGCCACACACACATACATCACATACACACACCACACATAAATCACACACACACACACATACACCACACAGATGCACACACACACACACACCACACAGACATACAGACAGATGCACACACACACATACATCACACATACACCACACAGACATACAGACAGATGCACACACACACACTCACACCTACTGACACACTGATTCACGTCACAACTACCCCTCCAACAATCACACACAATAAAAAAAGCTCCCTGCATCTCTACTCCATAGCTGTTTGACCGGCCCCCCTAAAAATGCATACACATATCCACTCAAGTAACACTTAAGATATGCACACACACACACACACACACACACACGCACTCACACACATGCACAAGCACACATATACACACACAAACACACACACTTAAATTCACACATACATTAATAATAACCAAACAGTAGTTATCTGACATCTATTTACAGACATCAGCATATGCAAACATTAGTCTAAACCTTAAATAGGCTACAGAATGACACTGTGTAGTGTGATAATTCAGCTTTATAAATAAAAAAATAAGTAACCCTAAATTAAGTAAAATGTTCTGTTTATAGGGATTAAGCTAATGCTCTACTGCTTGTATTTTCAAGGAGTTTGTGTGGAAATAATTAATACAATACACGGCCTGCCAGAAGCCCCCAAAGGAGTCCAGTTGCCTACAGCTAAACACTTTTAATGTGTCCTGCCCTTCATATGCAGTCAATGGGACTGCCATGTCATTTATGGTGCAATGACATGATGCCCATAAGCTATAAGCTATAAGCTAAGTGCCATAAGTGCTATATGTACAAATACAAATAATTTTTGAGCAATGTCACGACTGTAGCCTTGGTCAAGGTTAGCAGACAATTCTTCCATTTGTTTTTAGTGACCATTTAGTCAATCGTTGTGTTCAATGTTTTCCTTTCCTTGTAGTACATGCTGTAATTCAACTATTTAATTGGTCTTATCTTGAGGTCACTTTGCATTCTGACGAGTCTTATCACAGATAAGACCCCCATATCTCAGCTGTAGGGTTTTGACGAATTCAGTATCAGTCGTTAGTGTTTAAATAGTGAGGTGATTTAGTGCATTTAAAACCCACTCAAGCGGATTAAAGTATGAGAGTTAGATAATGCCAGTTCCGGAGCTAACCATTGATTTTCCATTTTAATGGTATTTTTTCTCAATTTCACATCAGTATTTAGGGTATAACTGGTCAAGGTCAAAGTCAAGGTCAAGGTATACTTTAATATACCTTGACCTTGACCAGTTCTACCCTACAGATGTGCGGTAGCTGTACAGTGTTAGAACATAATAATAACATAATAATAACAAGATACGGCTCTGCTGCTTGGGCTTTCAAGGAGTTTGTGTTTTAAGTCAAAAGTAATGTGCTCTAATGGTAGCAATAATTAATGTTCAACTGATGAAGTATCATGTGAGATTTATTATTATTATTATTAATAATAATAATAACAATAATAATAATAATAATAATAATAATTTAATATTATAAAAGAACTGTTTTATTATGGTGTGCAGCATATTTCTGTATTTTAAATGACTAATTACTTGTGTTCTAATAAAAGTTTGTGTTTTATAAATTATTTTGTTATATTTCACAAACAAGTATTTGTATTTTGTAACAAAAAAGATTTTGATGTATTTATGGCCATCTCTGTCCTCTACAGAATGAGTGCCATCTTGGCTAACATTAACTTTCTGCAGAGCCAAGACACAGTACTACAAACACACACACACACACACACACACACACACACACCAGTTTCAGTCTTTCTTACTCACACACAAAAACACACAAACAACAATGACAGTCTCAAAGCCTCTGTCCCACACACACACATACTACACACAACAATGACAATCTCTCAATCTCTCTCTCTCACACACATGTACACACACAAACACACATACATCAAAGACAGTCTCAAGCTCTCTGTCTCTCTCTCTCACACAGACACAACAATGAAAGTCTCAATCTCTTTCTCTCGCAAACAAAAACACACAACAATGACGGTCTCAAACCCTCACGCATACTGTACATACAACATTGACAGTCTCAATCTCTCTCTCTCTCTCTCTCTCTCTCACACACACACACACACACAAACACACTTACAATGACAGTCTCAAGCTCTCTATCTCTCTTACACGCACGCACACACACACAACAATGACAGTCTCTAACCCTCTGTCCAACACACACATACTGTACACACAACTATGACAGTCTGTCTCTCTCTCACACACACACACACATACACACAACAACAACAGTCTCAAGCTCTTTATCTCTCTCTCACACACACACACAAACAACAGCAGTCTCATGTTTCCTATTGTAGTGTTTTATCAGAGAGAAAGGAGAAAGACTAAATTGCTATGGATTCAACTAAATATGGTGTATAATAGGCTTGAGAATACCTGCTTACAGTATGCTACTGTAGGTACATTAACTGGTTATTTTCAAATAGAGAGATTAGATATACATCTTGTAGTGTGGAGCAGTAGGGGGGAGCAGATGGATGCAGTGTTTGTGTGAAGTAATATAAATGACCATTTTATGACCACATGTTTCAAAGTTGTAAGTAGTAAAGCATGGATATGGAATGCTTTTTTTTATTTATTAAGGAGTAAGAAAATATATTGCAGAAAAAAACTGTAAATAATTAAGGTTTAATAATATTATTTCATATAATTTAGATTAGGTTTGGAGGGCCGGATTAGCCCTGGACCGTATCCTGGACCGTATGGACGTAGTTTGCCACGTCTCTCCTAGAGTATCGTCACCACAGGTTTGTCTTGGGTCAGAAGCAGCCTGTAATTTTTCTTCTACCTATTAAAGGCCATAACTGTTAAATGAAATGATCATTGGTCATGTTTAACCCACTGTGGCCCCCAAGTCAAAAGTTTGCCCACCCCCTGCTCTACTATCTTAGTCTTACTTATCCATCCCTAAAGAATCAAGCAGGCAAAAATGGGTCTTACCTTAAAAGTAGATTCCTCTCTCTTTCGCAGAGTTTATACTCAAAAGAGTTTATAGTAAATGCTAAAGAGGGTGCTCTTTACCTCAGAAATATGTATTTTGTGTTATTCTCTAGCAGAATTACACAATGGTGTCACAAAAGTCCGCTGAACTTGCCTTAAACTCAGCTATTTATACTAATTCTACTCCTACACACGTGAAAACAGGTCTAAACACAATACATTTTCTCTTTTTAGCAAAACGGGTTTGAGCACATTTATACCACATTACATCAGTAAAACATTTGATAGCTGTATGGGTGACGCACATGAGTGCTCAAAGCACAATAGGAATGCCTTATATTGTTCTTGCCTCTAGGGAAAAGTGCAGTCCTTGATCTCTGACTCATTGGACCACACAATTAATTATTCAAATTTGTACTATTCATAATTATTGTTAATGTTAATAATTTATCTAACAATCTCGTTATCACCTGGCAGTGAGGGAACATGTTGTCAAGACTGCCCTCTGGTGGTGGTGGTGGGTGATACCTCCCAAGGACTAAGACCTACTAAGTATTAAAACTCAAGTCAATCTTTGTTCCTGAGTGTCACACAGCTCTGTGTACCATTTTGTGTACCAGGGATGGCCAACCAGAGGTCATCCACTACAAAGATATTGCAAAAATTCTTCATTGTACTGCACAATGCAGTATACTGCAGTATTTCTATGAAAATTCCATGAGTCAAGACCCATTTATACCATGGGCTAATCACCATCTGAGAGACTAAAAATTTGCCCTACATGACCCTAGGCAGTTGGGTTTGCCCCTTGAGCCGTGGAACTGCCCAAGGTTTCTTCCTAAACCATAACAAGAAAAAAAATGATAGAAGTTAGGACAGGAGTTTTTCCTTGCCCCTGTTGCTCACTGGTGCTCTTTATTGTGAAGTGCAATGAGACGTGTCTTTTATATAATGTGCTATACAAATAAAATTGAATTGAAATTGAATTTAATATTTTGGACTGAAAACAGTGCATTACAGAAAACAATGCAGTTGTTCTCTAACACCCATGCAGTTTATTTCTCATCAGGGGGAAATTTAGAATGTACATGTATGTGTCTGTGTGCACGTTATTACAACTCAAAGCCTGAAAACAACAATCTGAAATCAAACCCTGCTGTTTATTAGCAATAAATGACCTCAGGATAGGCCACCATATTTATTGGCAGTTATAGCAAAGGGACATCTGGGGTGTGCTTGTGACTCCTGGACTTTGATGTACTTTGATGTCCACCACTGGTGGCCACAGGGGCCCTAAGCAGCTGCTCAGTTTGCTTATGCCTTGGGCCGGCTGTGTGTGTGTGTGTGTGTGTGTGTGTGTCTGCTCTTCTTACACTCACATGTATCTTGTGTTCTTTGTAAACTTACCTGTGGCTGGTCTGTAGGCATTGCCAACATGAAGAAGTGAAGTGTTCTCAGTAGATAAGACGAGTTTCCTTTGAATTTTCTTAGAATTCATCAGAAAGATCCTTTGAATTAGAATAAGAATCCTAATTATTAAAGGAATTTAGTCTCTGCATTTGATAAAGTCTATGATTTGACCCAATCCTGAATTAGTGAATCACACACAGCACACAGTTAAACACACCGGAGGGTGAAGCACACTCTCCAGGGCAGTGGACTGCCTGCTAAAGTGGTGCCTGGGGCAGTGAGGGGTAAGGTGCTTTACTCAAGGCCACTTCAACAGTAGACCACTGATGGGGGATCAGCAAGCTTACAAGCCCGAACCCGAGAGAGGGAGAGAGACCCCTTCACTTCCCCTCTCCTCTTCCTTCTCAGATCTCAGAGCAGATGCTTGCTCCTGTTTCTCCTCTTCCTCCTCAACTTCTCACATCTCAGAG
>JAGFZM010003052.1:0-12966 GCA_017657215.1 Limnothrissa miodon
TGACAGAGAGGGAAAGGAAAGCAAATCTATTCAGCACAACACAATACTGCAACATAGCCTATGTTTCAATGAATTTTAATATAATATTAAGGCTATGTTAGGGTTATGTTATGTTAGAGAAGTGTTAAATGTCAAAAGGGACATAGCATGGTATTTGGGTTTCTTATAATGACCAATGTATTTAAGGCAGAGCACAATATATTTTGCAGTTATGGTTAAGTTCTGTTTAAAAGGCACACCATCCCACCTGTGGGATCCCCCCGCTTTTTTTTTTTTTTTATGGTTATGCTTGTGTCATTCAATGCCAGAAGGAGTAACTTCAACTCAAGCAAACAGACATGAAAGCCCAGGGTCTTAGCTTTGACTTGAAACCAATTTTATGTTTCTAGGTAAAGGGGTTTTCAAGTTATAAACTTTTGAATGTCAGTAGGCCCTCTTGTTTACAAAAAGTCCCCATGGGAGTTTACATAGGGGTCCCAAGCAAAACGCATAGACATATTTTACAAAAGTGTATATTCAAAATCATATTTTTGGTCTTTTGACATATGGATGGTACTTTCATATCTTAGTTAGTTCATAGACATTTGAAATCAGCGGACAAAAAAAAACTTCGTTCCAACCTCTGTAACTCTGTCCATATGTCACAGAAACATACATATTCTTCTAGAAAAAAAAAAACAAAAAACTTGAGGGTGTCACCTTTCCAATGATATGTATATGAAACTATGTAGGAACTGTCAAGCTTTTAATTTCGGTATGCCGGGTTTTTTTAAATAGGAAAAATAGGGGCGTGCCTTAACAGGTTAAGGGACATTTTTTTTGGATTACCGTGTCTACCTTTTTTCAAATGTCTTGGTGAAAACTGTGGAACAAAATCACAAACAATTTGGAACAAAAAAAAATTGTGTCAATGCACAGAAAACTGTGGAATTAATTGCCTTCTTATTAAAAGATTTCATGTACTATAGTTGAATATTAAATATCTAGAAACGGAATGGTCTTGTGGGAACTATGTAGTTACAAATTGAGCACGTTACATGCCCAATACCATGCATGAAATTCAAAGGTAGCATTCTCCTCAAACTGAAATTCTCCCTCGTCGAAATTAAAGGTAATAAAGTATATGCATCACACTATGCCTAGGAAAAAAGATATTATCCACATCTACCTCAAGCAACTCTAACCTTCAGTTACATTGCTGAGTAACTAATTACTTTTGCTGTGCGGTAACTGAGAAGAAGTAATTTGTAAATGTAACTAATTACTTTATTAAAGTAAGATGACAACACGTAATATAAACGCAAAAATGAATTAGCTCTCAATGTAGTTTGTTCGTGCGAGTTAGTGGTAGCTGTAAACTATCTAACAGTACCTGTTGAGCCGACATTAAATGCTAGCACACGTCCAGCTGTTTAGCCGCTAGTTACTTTGCCAACATAGCTAGGTAACGATAGGCTACTATTCACACAAACAAACTGTACGGAGAGCTAAATATAGTAACAAAACAACCACAAACAAACTGTATGAAGAGCTATGATAGCTGGCACTGTCAAAATACACAGAATACAAGCTGCAGAACACACAACACAAACGTGATATTAATTTAGGCAAAGTTAGTACTTCACGTTACTTATTATTATCCCGTCCATAAGAGACAAGGAGGTGCGTTCACTTTAGATGTTCCAACATCGCTGTTGTACTGGTGGTAAGCCAAATCCATTTGGCAAAGACTGCAAATAACGATGCCTTTGCGTTTTGGACTAAATGTAAAGTATGCCCATACTTTTGATGACTTCGCGCAAGCTGGTTTTTGGGGGTTTTGTGGTGCGTCCTGGGAAGATGTCACTGCATTGGTCTCCATTCTGCAAAGTACAAACTTTTTGTTTTGGGTGACCCACGTTTGCGTGATGACTAGTCGACGGCAAAATATGGCGTTGATGATATTTTGAAGTCGATTACGGTATGCTACATGTAGGCTATGATTTTTTATAATTGCATCAATTACATTTCGCTATGCCTTTTGAATAACTTGGTACCTGCTCTCCGGTCGGAGTTGCGCGAGCGCTGCCCCTCTCTAAAGTAAAGAATGCGTCTTCACTTCAATCAAGTTTCAGCAACAGTACAGATACATTAAATGACTCATCCATGATTTATGCTAATATCAAATTTTCTTCTGAGCGCCATAGTTTCTGCTAACGTTTTCTGTGTCATCTCCGTTGCTTAAAGGGATAGTTCGGTTTTTAACACATTGAGCCCCTTTCACAGGTTGTCTAAAATGAAATAAAGTGGTTGACATCAAAATCTTGATGATTGTTCCTATCTCGGGTATTTGGGAAATATAGAATCGACTCTGCCTGCCTTTAAAATGGCTAGCAATGGGCATGTGTTGTTTCTATCCTTAAAACACCGGTTTTAAAAAAGTGCTACTCATGGAGTGATTAGTGGCGTTTGCTGATGTTCCAACCCAAGTATTGTAGCAAAATACAGTTTCTGTCATGTTTTATTTGCCATTTTGTAAGTCCCATAGGGGTCTATTTGCTCCTGCATATAAACGAAGTGCCAAATAAAACATGACGGAAGCTTTATTTCGCTACGATACATGTTTTGGAACATCACTGAACACCACTAACCACTTGGTGAGTAGCACTTTTTTAAAAGCAGTGTTTTAAGGATAGAAACAACACATGCCCATTGCTAGCCATTTTGATGGCAGGCAGAGGCGATTCTATATTTCCCAAATAGCCGAGACAGAAGCAAGCGTCAAAATTTCGATGTCAACCACTTTATTGCATTTTAGACAACCTGTGAAAGGGGCTCAATGTGTTAAAAACCGAACTATCCCTTTAATGTTAATGATACCAAACCTGCCTGAATGCTGAGCAATAACTTGCGCCTATGTAGGACATCTTTTCACTCACCAACAAGTGTCTGCATACTGCAAAACACATGGCTACGCCCCCAGCCATTAAACCTAGTTATTAATTAAATCCAGCCATAATTTAAGGAAATACAGTGTACATAATTATATGATACTATGCGTAGACTCACGATTTCCCAAATAGCCGAGACGGGAACCATCAACAAATTTCGGTGTCAACCACTTTATTGCATAAACAACCTGTCAAAGTGTTAAAAACCGAACTATACCTTTAACAGTGATTTGAGCTAGTTGATATGCAAGTGTAATACAGGCAGAAAAATGATACTACTTCATAGGTGTGCACACTGATCTCAAAAAGAATTTCTTGATCATTTAACCTATTATTACTTGGACAAATGAAATGTCTGGCTGAAAGGAAGGGCTATGAAATATATCTGGTAAAAAAAAACTTTAGGCCAAAACCCTGTTCCATCTCCATCAATCAAAAAAATAACCTAATTGGTGATTGAATGGCATCAGATTGACAGATAATCAAATACAGAGGAGTGGAATATTGTAATATAATTTCTTAATGTGTATTAAACACATTTAACAGTCATACATAATACAAGACAAGGTCTATGAAAAAATACTAAATTAAGCACAAATTGAAAGCTTCAAAAACTCTCCTGGATTTCTTAAAGAAAAATGAGGAAGATAAAAGTACTTCACTAACTCTCAATCTCAATGATGTTTTACGCCCAGTCTTCTTAAGGCGTACATCATCACCAGCTACTGGTCCCTGTGAGCAGGCAGATCTGTGCCATCTAATATACACAAAGAATTCCCAACAAGTAAAGCGGTGTTCATTGTATTCCTAAAACAGTACCGAAAACAAGGAAAGGACAGTACAGAAAACATCACCCTAGAGTACCAGACTAACACGTTCAGGTGCTCTAAGATTCTAAACAGCTTACCAGGGACAGCAAGGGGCCTGGTAAAGCAAGTCTCGTTTACTTTGCTTACTATGTTACTCGCTTACTATGTTTTTTCTTTAATCCCAAAACCAGAGACCAAAACACACAAGAACCCTTGTGATCAACAAAGAGATCACTAGCAAGGCTACATGTACTCACATGTGGAAAGTAACAGTTACATTTACTGATGTTACTGTAATTTAATACTTTTTGGGAGTAACTTGTAATATCATAGGTAGTTTTTCAGATGGGTAATTCTACTTTCATTAAAGTACAATTTGATTTACCTCATTACATAAGGGAGAATTCCGTCACTGTACTCTGTATCAATGTACACAAATACAGCTGCATTTATTTAAGGCATGTGTGTGATAGAAGATGAGCAAGAATAGTATTACATTTTGTACAAGCTTGTGGGCTACAGTAAATCATCACATTCCATTAGCCAATAATTCATACAAATAGTATATCTGACATTTAAATGGTGTTATAGCTGCCACCATAGATCTATTTTTTGCCATTAAAAGGCCTATGCAAATGATCTATGAATTAGCTAAACATAACATAATTTTAGATGAAAACGCCTGCAAAGCATAGAGTCGGACCAAGGAAATTATAATTTTAGGCAGTCTGCTAAAGCCTACCCATTAGGCTATAATATAAACCCTTTTTTATTAAAAAGAATAACTATTTGCTCATCTTTGAAATTAGGCAGGAAGTCCAGGTAAGGCTAAAAAAGCAAAGGAAATCCTTGGCCGTATCTCAGTTAGCTTGTTGTGTTCACTCTGACCAAAGTTTGCACATTATACAACCTGAAAGGTCTGAATATGTGAACTAAAAGTTACAGGTTATGATTTGTTGTGCTTTTTTACATCAAGTATTTCAAAGAATGGCAATGTTTAGACAGGCAATGTTTTTCAAATGGACTTATCTTACAATGTTAAGTCAGGAAAAAAACAATGTGAGTTGGACTGCACAGGATGATCTGTTACACCACTATGGAAAAGCAACACCACCTCTGTTCAACTGACTAACCTAAGGCACAACTGCCTGCCACATAATCACTCTAAGGTCATGTCACTGTTACAATGGACTTATGATAGATTATGTCAAATCCAACCAGGTAGTGGGAAAGATTTTAAGCATCTGCACCATGTAGTATACTGTATGGCTCCAGTGCCCACAAGGACCCATTCATCGCTTTTTTATTGCTATATGGAAAACTTCTGCGTTGTACTGCAGCTGTATCAAGCAGGTTGTCACCTTGATTAATGTCAAGTTGTCATAATGATGGCTTCCAAAGCAATGTCAAGTTGGCATTTAAAGCTTAATGACTTAATGAAAACAGTCATAAAGGCTTCTTCATATTCATGACAGACGTGGTGTTATGGTCAGCTCAACCCCCCCCCCCCCCCCCCCCCCCCCACCATGCCCACAGGTCTGTTTACATGAGTTAAAGGTGTTAACTCATTGAATTATCATTGAGCCAGGTAACAATTTTCTCTTTGAACAGGTAACAGAACAACCCATGGCTCTACGAGTGGACGGAAGATTGAGGGCATGACCTTATCATAATGTTGTTGACAGATATGATGGCATTTTAAAATAGCCAGAGTGGTGATCAAAGTTTATATCAAAAACCGATGAAAAAAATAATATAAAAAATCATACATTTTTATATATATCAGATGATCTGACAGGGTGATATTGAATGATTGGTGAACATCCAGGAGAAGGTAAAGGAAAAAAATAGAAAGAGAATATAAACTCCCAACAAACCCTGACCCTGATGAAATGACATAGTTAACTATTTCTCAATGGAATGTGCTTGGAATGGCTCTATAAGCCATGTGACATGAGAAAAGAAAAACCCAATTAGGCACTATAGTCCTGTTGTATTTTGCATACTGATTACACTACAACCACCATGTGTAGTCCCACACTGTACTTCCTCTTCACCTTGGGAGTTTCTCTCCCAGTCCATCCTTTCTCTCTTTAAGTCCCCCTGTGCCCCCTACCTGATGCCCCCATTCTGTCCAGTACTCCCACCTACTCCTTCAGCCTGTCATCTCTGAGTGACCTTTGCCCTTCAGCTGTACAAAGATGCACCTTGTAATCACCAGTTGCCTTCTCAAGCACTAACCCCTCCCAGAAACCCCACCCACCCCACCCCCCACTCACACCCTGGTCTGGTTCTCTCACACATACACCAAGGTCACTAGCACCTCTGTCTCCCGTCCCTGAGAGGTTGAACGCGCCATCCATCAATGTCGAAAGATTGTGACAGACCCGTGGCGGACACCCGGGGTCCCAGCCTTCTGGCAAGAGAATACGTAGGCAGGTCCCTTTTGAAAGATTCATGATTTTTTCCTCTACACTAAAGCCAAGGCTGAGCGTTTCCTCAGTTCAGATTAACCACTAGATGGGATATGAAACGTGGCCTGAGCGCATGCCGTCTTCACTCCATAAACATATCCATCAAATACAAATTTTTTCTTTTTTTCCTGACATCCATTGAGAATTAAGCTTAAAGTAACTGCTTCTTCTGAAAGACGGTGAATTTTGGTTTCTGGAGGACTCCAGCCAAGTGCTGGTCTTCTGCAAGAGAGTAATGACTTTTCCTGGGTCCCCAGCCGAGATGAAGCATGTCATCAGAAGCTTGGAGAGACTCGGTCCTCTATTGATTTCCCCCCTTACACATTGTGTGACAAAACCATATCTCTCCCAGTCAAATAGGGAAGTGCATTAGCTCTAGAGACAAAGGTGGATTAAAGGAGAACCTATTCAAAAAGCAATTTAATCGAAATCTCTCCACTTACAGTCCAGGAGTCCATGGAGGTCAAACTAAAATGGATGCCATTTTCACAATGCCATGCAGAAAGGTCATTTACTTTCACAATGCCAGAGAGGAAAGGTCATTAAGATAGAACTTCACTAACACGTCACAGGACAAGGTGTACGTTAAAATGCTCAATTTACATGGTGACTGCAGTATTATAAACATATTAATCTCAACTGAGTTGCAATACTAAAGTAAAGAGTAGAAAGGAAATCACTCTGTTAAGAAAGCAAACAGATCTTGCCACTGAGCCGCCATGTCAAAAGTACCACTAAAGGCTGTTAAGAGGAGAGATGCAAGGTCGTCTCGTCATTGTAATACCACTCATAAATCCCAGATGTAGACCTCTATGCGCTCAGCATGATTACTGTAATATTAAAAGCTGACATATTGCTTTAGTAACCTTTATATGACAGTGGCATTTTGACTGACGCCAGAGAAGACATTCCTGCCTCAAGAAAAATTCAAGCAGAAAGATCAGGTCTACTAGCTTGACTTAACATTTTAAGAAATGCTAAATAATATCTTTTCTCACACAAATGCATGTCAGCTTCAGTCCAATTTGTTAAATTTCCACAGAGAGAAAAATGTGAATTAGTACACAGGAAAAACAAAATGAGTTAAGGTTCAGATACAGCAGATATAAAAAAAAAGATATTAAAAAAAATGTTTTACCAGGGGTTTGTGTTATTTCTAAGGATTGTGTTATTTGTGGGGATAAATTAGATGAGACATTACAGCCTTGGATTAGAATGCTGTAAATTAATTATCTTTAAGATTAAAGAGACCCAACAGTAGTGCCACATCCTTGCAACCTAAATATCATGGCATTTTGTGTTGGTGTGTTTTATAGCCTGTTAAACGTAACAATAATGATTTCACATGTCATAAAATATTTCACGTAATGTCAAAGTAACTAATTATAAAACTCAATAAGCAGGTTGTTCTGATGTCGAATTTCATTTGGCCTTTTTCGGTTTTGTTGGCGCTTCATCTGCAGCATGTCGTCCTTCTTTTATCACATCTCCGCAAACTTCTGTGCAGAACACAAGTCTGGCCCAATTGCAGCAATGAAAAGAAGACCGTTCAGTGTGGACACATTAATTCTGTTGTGCTGATCAGTGAGGTTATTATTCATAGCGCTAAATCCCCGCTCACATTCTGCTGTTAACACAGGGAGCATGGAGACAGCAGTTCGCGAACAACGAGATTGCAGACAATTCAGGTCACGTTGAAAGTTAGTTGGCAACAATGTAGATCATTCTTTGTAAGAAACTGTCACAACCTGATTTTAAAAATTATTGACAGGGTTTTATCCCCCAAGGATAAAATTCATTCAGCAGACGTAAAAACCAGAGGGGGGGGTGATCCTACCCATTCTCCTCCAACAAACCACGCCCTGGATGTTAGCCATAAGCTATATGTGTGTCACGATTGCTATTTTGCAAATCAGTGCTACTAAAATCACGCTGTTGTATTGGAAAGCAAGAACCCTCAAATCATTGCGATTTCCTACATGGATGTACATTTTTTTGAAAAGAATAAAGATGCAGTAAGAACCAGGAATTGGAGGAAGGAGTTATCTTTATGTGTGACAGTTCTAGGAGACAGTGTGGTAATGTCTGTCCCAAATTGTCAATGTGTATGTTGCTGACACCTTGATTGGCTTTTACTGTGACTCCATTTTTCGGTGTGCTGGAAGTTTGTTACAATGCCCACAACAATGTTCACACCAAACTCAGCACTGTATTTCCCTGTGTTCACTGCCAGACATGTAAAACTGAACTCAGTCATTCAACCAGTTCAGGAGACACGAAAGGAACAGTTGTGTAAGTTAAAGGCAAAAAAGGAGAAAGTTTAGCTAATAAATGACACAATGTCTTCACCAGCTTTCCTGTAATGTGACTGTCCACACATTTTTATCCATTTAATCCCAGTAGCACATAGCAGTACTGTGCCATAGACGTGCCACATAAAAAATGCATCAGCAAAATGACAATATAATCTTTCCCCTTCTTTTTTTTCTTGAGGGGCCAAAGGAAAGCTGTCGATGCAGTCTACAGCCACTGAGGTAAAAATAGCCCAGGAAATGGGGCAGTGAGTGGGAGAGAGAGAGCTTGCAGGCCTCCATGCCAGTGGTAAAATAGGAAGTCAGGTGACATTAAGCTTGCACATTAGATGAACCTTTTTACATTATTTATTATCAGAGTAAAAATCCACACACCATACCCACATATTTTTCAAATTTAAAATTCTCACATCAGGGACAGTTGGTGACCCCTCTTTGAGGCTGGAAATAGTTTGCACAGTGACATGGAAGATGGCAGAAACAGACATGCAACTGAAGAAGACTTAAGGTTTTACTGATGCCTTTTATACTTTTATACTTTTATACGATTCTTTGACCAACCAAATCATTTAAAGTCACCTGTTGCCTCCAATTGGTTGTTCATTTCATTTATTAAATGCAAGTAGAGCATGCATCAGATGCATTAAACTTCTCAAACTTAAAATGTGTGTGCTATTTCACAAAAAAGGTCATTAAATGTTGGATAGTCCTTCGCTCCTAATGAAAGGAAGTCATGGATTGTGTAAAAAGATACCCATTTTTTTTTAAGCTGTATCACAAGAGTATACCACATTAGAAAAACAACCAGCCCAACTGGATTTATTTGTTTCTGATGTTATTTGAAATGGTCTTTAAAATTACAGGATTACTTGCCCATTATATTTCCCAACCTAACAAATCACAGTGTCTTAGGACAACCACATGGTAGTTGTCCTTTTTTCCAGGACTATAAATAGAAAATAACAGATAAATATAGGCTATATGGTCGGAGGCCTCAGGGAATGCCCCACTGTTGACACTATTGTGCTGTAAACATTTGATGTCATTAGGTTATTCCTGAATTAAGTTGGTTATATCTTGTAAACTAAGTTGAATTACTGGGCTGCATTTGACAACATAGTGCCATTATATTGACATAACTTGAGTGGGATAACTGTGGAACTGCGTCTTTTTGTATAATTTCAGACCTTGATTTTATGATGACACCCTAGATGTGTAGAGTGATTTTGGTGGAACCAAACGACTGAGACTGAGCCTATTACAACACTATATTTCATTATTTGTGATAGGGGATTATACTGCCATAGAATAGCCTATTCACTTGCAGCTACACCAGAGCCTGCAGATTTGAACCTATGAGTCTGCCATTTCGTTTATATAAGCAACGTGTGTAGGCATTAAGCACCGTTTTCCGACCTTTTGAGCTTCTACTAGCAAATGAAACACTTCATAACAATCCACTGACAATTAATACGCATCAGTCACGTTATTGACCTCTAGCGCCTCCGGTTGACTGAAATCAGTCATAGAACTGAAAACTTTAAGCCATGTGTAGTGTAGTGTAGAGAAAAGGGGAGAGAGAGGTGAGTAACCCAGGTCCGATAAAATCTGGGTGCATCAAACTTTTGTGCTGGTGCACCAAAGAAAAAAAACACTTAGGTGTAACCACCAGTGCAACCATGGCAAAAAGTTAGTTTAGATCCCCACTGTTAAGCAGTGGCATCAGAGTGGGAAACTTCATGGATTAGATATAAAATAAAAATCTCAAGCACATAAATGTGTGGTTTTAGTGTTGATTTTCTTGGTGTTAACAGATGAATGGCAATGGGAAACTGCTCTAATGCCCCAGTATTTTGGTTTGAAACAGAAAAACCTTAAAACATTCTAAAATGTACAGGATTCCAGTGCTCTAGTGGTTAACTGCTTAGACTGAAAAAGAAAATAAAATGAAGTGAAGTTCTACCCTGTTTAGACTATATCTAAGGCTGTTATCTCACTTATCACCTAATTACAACTAAGGTGTGAAGGCAATGAGTAGTGATTGCAAGATGAAGCTTTGATGAAGCTTTGAAGCTTTTCAGGAAATGTGCTGCATAAAAGTAAATTTCTCAAAGCCTCATATAGACTGTTTTTGGTAAAATGTCACTCATTATAAATAAAACTGGAAGCAATAAACAGAACAAACACTATAAGTAGGCGGTGGCTGCAGTACTACCTGATACTTAACTTGTCATGCCATCTTTGTGTTGTGTTGTTGGTTGTCAGAATAGACAAACTAAGGAATCGACATTAAAATTTTACCAGATATCTGCCTGTCAGATAGCTTCATGGTGTAACAACAAAATAATAGAGTATTGTTAAACAATTCTGCAGCCAAACCTCCGTCTACGCTAGACAAGTTTGATTTTCGCATATTAGCCTAATAGGCCTACTTGTTCTTTACTGACATACAGTGGTAGCCAAGCTGCCCAGGACATCAGAGAGAGTTTCTAAAGGAAATACAATGTTGGATAAATTAACGCTAGCTCTAGCCAGTGTAAGTAATCTCTTTTTCAAAACATATTTCTGGCAGACACAAATATTTCCATTGCTTGTGAGGAATAAGCTTCAACACACAAAGCAGAGCCATTGTTTGGCAACTAAAGCAGCACCATTTCCAGCAAGGTACTGGCTCGTTAAAATTCATTCTCCACTCTCTATCCGACCACATGAAGACCTTGGGATACTTCGGTTTGTCAACTCAACATATGTACTCCCAATCATCCGTAAATTGATCTAAAGTGTATTTTACTCCGGATAAATCCTTTAAGACAAAAAGTCTGAATCGAGAAAATATCCGGGACAAAAACACAAAAGAACGGATATTGATAAACAGTCAATGTGGTGTGTTCTTGGGCTTGAATGGGTCCTTATGATCACAGAGTCCAGCTGATTGTTGCCCTGGTGTTGATGGTGGGGATTTAGTTGCACATCAACATCAAGGCAACAATCATATGGACCCTGTGATCATAGTAGACCATCAACAATTATTTCATACATTGGAGCTGTAAGTTGAAGGCCTGTTATTTACATTTACCTTAACTCGTAGAAAAGGCAAATCTATAAACTATACAAGACTTTCAAAGCTGAACTAATCTGACATCAATTGAAGAAAATGTTAGAGAGTTAGAGAAAATTATCCAAAATGTCTACCCTGAGGTAAAAACAATTTAAGCAACCAGGAAATTATTTTATAATCTATTAGTGAACGTGAGTTCTCTCCCTAATATTTCTGTTTTTCTTTGAAACGTGTTGGGAAAAAGTGGGCTATCCCTTGACTCTGCTCCTGTCCTGTTGTGACACAGCAGTATACGGCATCTCATCATTCTTGAGTGTGTTTGGGTTAAGGTCTAGACTTCCCTCGTCTGTATGATTTATGAGAGGTTGAACATTTACACCTTGGCTTTCCCTTACTGTCTGCCCTGCTCATTCATCAAACCTGCTATGTAATGAATAGACTTGCTCTGTCTTTCGCAGCTAACAAGGAGGGTTAGGGTAGTGATGGTGGGGAATCGGCAGAGCTTGGAGAAACAGGGATTACAGCCGCAGTCAAGTCGGAAAAGAAGAGAGTGCCTCCCCCTGGAGTTCAGGCCGGATGGCCACGGTAAGACTGGCTGAGTTGACAACAGATCCATACAACATGCCTTCCATGGGGGAGTTCATTTAACAAACTTTCTAGAGCAGTACAATCTTTTGTGTGTGTATGTGTATGGGCACGCATGAGAGCATGTGTGTGTTGTGGAGAAAGTGAGAGAAAAAAAAAGTTGTTTTTAAATTTAGTTTTATTTTTTCTGTTTAACTTAAGCTTCAGGCCACTCTTAGAGGTCAAGGAAAACTCATTGCTTACCTTCACCTTAAACCCTAGGCTATTTTCAGGGCCATTTGAATATCTTTACTTTGAAGCTCATATTTCAGTCATTATAAGAACTACCATGTGCTGTATATTTTTAAGAAACAGTTTAGACTATCACTATTTGGCAGTGTTTGATGTGATACTTGTTGCAATGCCTTACATCAGCCTGAATATTACAGAAGAAATATTTTGTGTCTTTCGCAGATGTCTCAATACAAGAAGTATGCCAGTAGAAATATATCTTCATATCTGCTTGAGGGGGGCTGTCTGGGATCTGGCAATATAGCAATCATCAAGGTGGGATATCCTATGACTTCTGATATGTAAAATAATTTATTTATGTTGAGGTGGGGGCATGGAGATAATGCAAAAATGATTTAATTTATGACTTCAAGAAAGGACTGGTAAAAAAATTCATTGTACAAATGAATGCCTCTGAGACATGAAAAGAATGGATGCAAAGCTATATTAGTGATACTATAAATTTGCTTGCAAACTGTATTTCAACAACTACCGTATTTCAACAACTACCGGAAAACTTGTGCAGTT
>JAGFZM010003055.1:0-11000 GCA_017657215.1 Limnothrissa miodon
CCCCCCCCCCCCCAACATCTCGAATTGCAGGGAAAAGACAAACGCCTAAACAGCCTGAGTCGAGACCTAGACCGTCGAGACCGAGTCAAGACCAAGGTCTTTCAGGAATCAGGAAGTCAAGACAGAGACCATAAAACTAAGTCAGTTTTCATTCCCAATTAATAATCAACTGTTAGATCTAAAGACTAAGCGAGAATTGTTTACAGGAATAGTTTGACGCACTGTTAAGGGAGGGAGGTCTACCTAACCTCATCATGTGACTTTTTTATCATTAATAAAATCCATATGAATCATTTTCTGCTAATTTTTCAAAACTGCGCTCCTTTCTCATTAAGACTTTACCCACCCTGATTTTGAATCACAGTTAAGGGTTGCAGAGCAAACTCAAATTTGGCAAAGGTATGTGTAGATTAGTAGGCCTCTTCAATGTATTTTAAAAATGTGATAATTTTGAGAATACAGTAGAACATAATGTTGAATATTATTTACATTTATTTGTAATAATGGAAAATAGTTGGAGATTTTGTAAACAAAAAACAAATTGGTCTGGAGGACTCACTCTGAAATTACAAGTCCTTCTCCTTCTACAGTTGTCTGAGACCGAGTCAAGACTCAGTCAAGTCCAAGATAAGACTGAGAAATCAGAAAATGGTCTTGAGGTCTTGAGTCCGAGACAAAAACACAAACCAAATCTCACTCCAAGCCACTTTCACAAGTTGAGAGCCCTGCTTTAATACACACACCTTTAACCATGCTAAAGCACAAACCATTTTTACCATGTTTTTAATACCACATATGGTTAATCTGCGCATTTGATTTTTGCAAAGTGAACGAAACTTTTTTCGAGTCCTTTCATTCATTTCGTTCACTTTATAAAAGTATAATTCAAATGTTACCTGTTACCTCCCTAACACATCTACTGCTTACATGCTCACACTACCAACAAGACAAAACTATAATGCTATAAGAAACGGCAAATATGAATTCATTGTTTACCTGGCTGGGTCGCCTGCCTGCACCGTGCCTCTTATCTGACAAGCGTTTGAGTTGTTCGCTCATCACGTGACAGCCCCCGTCAGACTTGCTAGCAGCGAACAGCTAAACAACATGCCGGTGACAAATGAACGAACGATTGGAAAGCAGTAGCACTCGATAAACTAATCATTTCTGTTTCCGCACTTTCCGGCTGCGTTGGTTAAAGTGATGGGGCAGTCACGTGATGAACGAACGACTAATCGATCCTACCCAGTAGGTGGTGGTAATACACCTTTCAGTTGGTTACCGACTGCCAATAAAACAGAAAGAAGAAGAACTAATCAATCCCACAAGACGACAAGGTCTTCCAAAGTCACATTAAAGATATGGTCATTTTGAACTAATCTGTCAAGAACGACACATCTCTACTCTGTCTCTCTCCAGATTAATGTGGCCGTGAAGTGTCTGAAAACAGATGTGCTAAACCAGCCTGACGCTCTGGATGACTTTACTTGTGAGGTTAATGCCATGCACTCTCTGGATCACCAGAACCTCATCCGCCTCTACGGGGTCATCCTCACGCACCCTATGAGAATGGTATAGTTTCAGTCACTGGATGGAACATTGTGTCGTGCATGTGTCTTTTTATGTCAGTCAAGGTGAACGATCTGGCCTTAATATGTGTGTGTGTGTGTGTTTATGTGTTTATACAGTGTGTGTGTTTGTGTGTGTGTGCGTTGTGGGGGAGAGGGATGTGGGGCGGTGGGGGATGGGGTGGTTGGCGGGGTCATAGCCTTAAGTCACACACCGTTTCCCCCAGTCCCCTCAAAATATGATTTTTTTTGTTCTTTCTCATTCCCTTCCATCGTTCTTTTTTTCCACCCTTTCTCTTTGTCCTTCTCTCTGTCTATCTCTCTCTTTGTCTCTTTCTCTGCAGGTGACAGAGCTGGCCCCTCTGGGCTCATTACTGGAGCGCCTGAGGCAGAACCAGGGTCACTTCCTCATCTCCACGCTGTGCCAGTATGCCATCCAGATCGCTAATGGCATGGCCTACCTGGAGTCCAAGCGTTTCATCCACCGCGACCTGGCTGCCCGAAACATCCTGCTGGCCTCCAGCGAGCAGGTCAAGATCGGCGACTTTGGCCTGATGCGTGCACTGCCTCAGAACGACGAGCACTACGTCATGCAGGAGCACCGCAAAGTTCCTTTCGCCTGGTCAGTGTCAGCTGCAGGCCAGCCAGCCAGCAAGTGCAATTGTGAAGAAGTGTGTGTGTGTGTGTATGTGCACAGGCACGTGCAATAGCGAATGGGGGCATGATGCCACCATGGCATTTAAAAAAAAAAATCATACACGTAACTGCCAGTGTTAATTTTGACAAGAAATTTTTATTTAGTTTGAGTCTTGGACGAAAATTAATTTTTAGTCTTAATTTTAGTCATTTGATTCAATTTAGTTTTAGTCCAATTTTAGTCAACGAAAATGTGAAACAATTTCAGTCGACGAAAATACTAAATAATTTTAGTAGACGACTGAGACGGCACAGAAAACATAAAACAGAAACTATGGTGCTAAGAAGAAAATTTGATAGGCTAAATAATGGATATGATACAATAGTCATAGTATCTAGACGGTTGTTGAAACTTACGGAAGTGAAGACGAATTACTTCAGAGAGGGGCAGCTGTCACGCACCTCCGAGTGGAGAGCAGGTTATGCTACCAAGTGATTCGAAAGCGTAATGTGATTCATGCAATAAAAAAATCATAGCTTACATGTAGCCTACCATAATTAAAGAGCGTGGCACAATAGCAGACTGGGTCAATAAGAAATAAACGCCTTCCTAAAATTAAGTCAAAAGTAAATAAAGGTCCCAGCTATAATTTCAGGAAATAGCGTACAGTATACACTGATGAAAGTTAATTTTTTACACTTGCCAACACATTTAGCACGTCAAATTTTCATGCTACTAGCCTACAACATTTGCACATGGCTGTTAATTTCATTCAGCACAG
The DNA here is from genome assembly GCA_017657215.1 of Limnothrissa miodon. NCBI lineage: Eukaryota > Metazoa > Chordata > Actinopteri > Clupeiformes > Clupeidae > Limnothrissa > Limnothrissa miodon. Next base: position 2,987 of record JAGFZM010003055.1, read on the forward strand.
TAAAACACAATTGCATGAGCAAAACTACCTTTGAGAAATCATCAGGGTGGCTGTTCTGCAAGTGCCTATTCACAACGTTATCTGTCTTTTTTCCCCAGAAAGGTCCGCTCCACATGCTTTGCACGTTGTTTTGTTTCCCGTGCCATCAAAAGTAAAAGTGCCCCACAAATCTCAGCGTCTTTTTCGCACAGCTATAGACATTTCACTGCTATTATCTCCCTTCTTTCTTCATTAGTTTTGACGGCCTCTTTCACGGGTGCATAGTTTAAATTACTGGGTAGCTTCCTGATAGCTTTTTACCACCGCCCAACAATGACAGCACTGACTGGTTTTCTCCTTAGCTGGTCTGACAGGCCCCATTCTTTAGTGGTTCTCAAGAACCACTAATCAAATTCGAATCAAATTTCGTCACTGTCTTATTTCCGTTTCGTCTTGTATTTGTTGACGAAAATGTCAGCTAATTTAGTCTTCTCAACCAGTGGCTTCTATTTTAGTTTTCGTTTCGTTTTCGTCCACAAAAAAATAATTGTGACAAAATTAATGACGAAAATATTTTGTCATAATGATAACTGCCATCATTAATGAAGCAGAGGGAAAACGCTCTGGAGTCTTTTACTAAACATGTGCCTTATTCCAATACTAAGATCAGCCTTTAAACAAGCCTTTAATTCAATTAAATTTTATTTGTATAGCGCATTTTACAAAATGTCTCATGTCTCAAAGTGCTTAACACAAAGAGCACCAATGAGCAACAGGGGCAAGGAAAAACTCCCTAGCAGCATTTTTTGTTTTTACCTGTTAAAGAAGGGCTAAGCAACGTTCTGTTTTTGTCTCTCACAAGCTCCCTCTAAAGACCGCTGTATTGCATTGTATTGCACTGCATTCTATTGGAGGCGGTCCGCGCTGCTGAACATTGCAAGTGCTGTATCTACCGCTACAGGCCACGGTGGCGCATTCTAAACCGTTTGTTTGCCGTGTCATGACTATTTTTAGCATCCTAAACAGTATGAAATGGATTAATTAAATGAAAAATGTTGCATAGTGGGCCTTTAAAGGAAGAAACCTTGGGCAGTTCCGATGGCTCAAGGGACTAACCCAACTGCCTAGGGCAGGTTTTCAGTCTCTCAGATGGTGATTAGTCCTCCATTAAAGGTACAATGTGTAGCATTGTTAGCTGTTCATATTCATAAGCTGTACAAATTATATACACAAAGATGTTTGAAGTAATATTGAAAACATATAACAGTGATCCTTAAATAAGCTATAACGATGCATTTTTGTGTATTTTATTTTACATTGTGACTGGGAATTGTGGGATATGGAAAGGAACTGAACATGCGTATAACCGGTACATGTTAAAATAAACCACACACTGAACTTGAGTTTCGGATAAGTTTGCACCATTCTTGTGCTTTTTCTTACAATGACAGTGGCCTTTGCAGAGCATTCATTTTCCAAGCTAAAACTACAGTAATTAAAAGCTCAATGGGACAGAGTCGTCTTTCTGGACTCGCCATAACATTAACGTTACTGTCGATAGAGAATGCTATATGCAGCTATTATGTAAGTGAGCATTTTACCTATTTAAATGATAAGGTTTGATTTTTAAAGTTTTAGATTTTTTGGTTTATTAGGTGTTTATTCACTCCAAAGAGTGCAGTGTATGCGTTTGTTGAGGTGCGCGTCACCATTTTTTTTTGTTTGTTTGTGGTGTTGATCTGGGCAAACGTTACTTCTGTAAATTTTCTCATTCGTTTTGCATTAACGGCCTATTTATGGTAGGCTAGCCTTTTACTGGACATTGCGTGATCACATGTTGTATAGAAGGCCCTCCTTAATAATCTTCCTTACGGTGGAATGTTACGCCACTGCAACCACATCAGTTTTTTTCCTCCCTACTGTGTACAGTTGTATGAAATGCCAGCACAGGAGGGAATCCATCTTCCCTCAGTCCTTTGTGAATGTTAAATGTTAAAGAATAGATGTGTACAAGGGATCCTTCTTACAGATCATCTGTGGAAAGGACCTCACAGAGCCCTTCCCCTTCATTGCTCTGTCAGTGCGCAAAACCAAAGACTAAATCCCCAAACTCAGTCCAAGGGTACGCCAATAATGGTGTGCTTTCCTCTTAGGATGAAAGTATCATCACAAATATGTTGACCCAGACAGATGAATTCCTGCTGTGGACAAAACTTCAGAAGTTCAAACCCACCAAATGTGCTGCATTTTACGAATGGCAAAACCCCCATCTAACAAGCCCCCATCTTTTACAGTCACAGGCCAGACAATTTTAACTGGTGAGTGGGGTGAACAGGGGTAGGATTTTATTGGCTCTTACAAGAACAGAATCACACTGATTGACTCTTCCCCCTTCCTTGTGGTTATGAAACTGGAAGCCATAAGAGACGTGGCCCTGGCAAGATACTACACTTGTTTGCCAACATTCACATTCCCCAGAATGTTATACAAAAACTAAATAAAACAACAGTTGCAACCATCAGGAGATGGATTGACTGAGCTCACACACACAAGGCTGACACACTTCGTCTGCATGCTCAATGCACCAGATACCCCATCCACTAGCAAGCTAGCCAGTCAACCAGCGGCATCCCCCTCGCAGCAGGGACAGTGGGTTAAGGTGAGGCGTTCTAGTCACAGAAAGAAGTCCCAAACACACCACCAAGCACTTCAATTTCTAATCGAATCTTAACCAAGTAATCTTCCCAACCAAGATAAAACTCTGGTAATTGTTGCTTCTACAGTACGAAACGTGAAGCAAGCGACACCAGCGGCCATAGTCACTTCAATCTCTGGGGCTAGAGCGAGCAACATCGAAGCCTATTTGAAAGTGCCGGTGGCTAAACAAAGTGTAAAATACCCTCGGATAGTCATCCACACTTGCACTAACGATGTCTGGTTAAGACAGTCGGAGATCACTAAAACAAGCTTCATTTCATTGTGCAGGTTGGAACAAATGATGTCAGACTCAGTAACTTTCTCTGGTCCCATACCCATTAAACGCAGTGAAGAAATGTTTTTCACTGAACCAATGGCTGTCGGGCTGGTGTGCCGATAAGAATGTGGCCTTTATTGATAACTTTAGCTCTTTCTAGGGAAACCTGGACTTTTGAATCGAGACAACATTCATCGAGGACCGGTGCTGAGCTCCTTTCTAGGAACATTTACCGGCACTTAAACTCGGCGTGTTCCTGACATACCAGAGTTTGTCCAGGTAGCAGAATTAGTGTCTTAAACAAATCTCCGCCGCCTCACCGTCAACCCAGCAGGCAGGAGAGTGTCAGTCAACATACATATCGCAAAACGACCAGTTAGGGGCATTCATTGTTGCAACTCCATATTTATAAAACCTGAAATAAATTAACGAGATGGCCAGAAATCGCAAATGAAATTCAGATTACTAAATATTTGCTCTCTCTCCTCAAAGACCGCCCTAATAAATGAGCTTATTATAATGCAATTAACGCTACATTCAATTTTGAGAGCAAGTCAGTCTGGCCAGGCTGCCCTTTTAGAGGAAATTATTTTTCCCAAATCTGTGGGCACCAATGAGAAACGAGCTAACGCATACGTCATCGGAATGAGTGGTCTGATTGGTTGTAGATTTGTCAAGTAGTATACTGCCCTACAAAGCAAAAAGGCAGTCACTACGCAGAGTGCAGAACTGAGAAAATTGACTTTAAAGTTATCCTGTTGTCCAGTCTTAGTAGTTGTAGGTTGATTACTGGACATGTGGCAGTTGTAATACTTTATACTAGCTTATTCTTTGTATATATCAATATTCAAAATTAATTTCATATTTTACCCTAATCTTACAGTTACTGTATTCTTGCTTTGTATAGCTTACCAAAAACGTGGCACCATACCACGGAAAAAAGCAGTAACTAGATTCTCCATATCACATGTTGGGCCCTTATTGTGTAAAAAGCAATTAATTTGAAATAGTTAGAAACATTTGTTTTCCTGAATATGGATTTAGGAAATCCAAGGAAATTTGGCTATTTTAGGTCAATAATTTCCACCCAGAAGCTTTTCTGGTGCTGAAACGCCTGCGTAACAGCTTCTGTGTCCCACATCGCAAAGTTGTATCACGCCCAAAATGGGGACAATTTATTTTGAGTGGGACCACATTATTATGGGTGGTTTTACTATTAGGGGTGTTTCTACTGTATATACTTAATGTACCATCAGCTAAAGCACTGTAAAACAGTTTCTCTTTGAAGCAATGTTTTTGTGTTGTTGTAAATCAAAACAAAAGGAAAGAATATGAAATAATAGCCTACTTCATATCAGTGTTTCAAAATACACAAATGTATAAATACATAAAATATATAATGTATATACTTATAATTACTTATAATAATACTTCCTCAATTATAAATTGTAATTATTATTATTATTATTATTATTATATACAACTACTACTTCTTCCCTTTTATATGTAAACATTCATATGTTAAAACATCTTTATATATAAATGAAAGCATTTCCTATGGTTATTCCTATTCCTCCACAACATTGCTCACAGGCAGGGAATGCCAGAACAACCTCCTGTTTGCTGGCATAAGAGGACAAAGATTGTTGATGATGTCCCTTTTCTTGACCTCCTCAACCCCGACAGCCTGTGGTCTCAAGGGAGTGGGCACCATAAGCGGGAATCTGTTCATGAGGAAGTCCAACTCTCTAAATTCACTTTCCGTATGGGATTGTTTAAAAAACAGACTCTTGGACCCACGTCGCACCTGGATCTCTGTCATCTCCCCAAGCTTTGGTGCTTGTGCCTTTTTCACCTTGGTCGTGGAATGGCCATCCCTCCAATCCAGCACATTGGCATTCTGCAGCAGGACAACATCCACCTTCTTGGAGTTGGAGCTTGCCACAACACTGACAACGTCCTCAAAGTCATACACCGCACCACCTGGACATTTCTTCATTTGCTGCTCGACACCATGATGAAAACTGTCGGCACTCATAAAAGTGTGACCCGACTCGAAGAATTTCAGAGTGATATCCTCATGTGAAGTGGTGTCACTGTTGACAAGAGTGATGAGTGAGGATAGCAAGCACAAGTTTTTATTTTGTGCACTGCAATTGTCCACCCAGAATATGCGGTGGCGTACATCCCTCTCCTTCTCCAATGCTGTTATGTATGCCGATGTTATTTCTGCTGCACTTCGCCCTGCTATTCCCTCATGCCACAAGACAGAGATGGTGTTCTTCTTGTTTTTTTTCTTTCCCATTGAGGCAAATGTTTCATGATATGCCACAATGCGGCGGGTAAATACAGCCGATTTGACTCCTGGCATGCGTGGCAGCATTATGACTTTCTGCAGGTCTACACTCCTAACGGTTGTATTGTCAGGCCAGTCCCTCTCTGCATCTGCCTGGTAACTGAGGCGACTCTCTAGGGCAGACAGCTTATGTTTTTCCACCTTTGGCACTCCAGGCAATCTGTGTTTGCTTTCTCTCCTATATTGCCTTTCTCATGTTCGGCATGTTTCAAGCAGTCCTCACACTCTTCCTCCCCCAGTTTAGCAAAACTGATTTTCTTGTTTTTTAAAACTTTTCTATGTCCCATAAGAGCAAGTGTGACCTTTATTCTGGTAGTCGGAGTGCATTGCCTTTATGGTGATGTCACTTGAAAGGTAACGCCGATTTGGGGCATGCTCCCGTCTGTAGTGGCTCACGCATGGATTGAAGGACTCTGTGATCATTGATAGAATTCATATCCAGCTTGTTGACTGCTGCCTGTCTTCCTCTCTGGTCCTTGGGTGGAGCCAGTGGCTTGGCTTGGCTTGGTTGGTCTTTTGGTTGGCATTGGGGTTACTGAATGAAACATCCATGACCTTCTCTCTGTGTAGGTCATCTCCCAGTACTGGCTCCATATTTCCCTCTGTCTTTCCTCTGAAATCTGGTCTGTACACCTCCTTCGACACTTGGCACCACAGGGCTCCCTTATTGGTGGTCGATGTGGATTTTCTCCCCTCTCTTCAACCTCAAACTGTGTCTCTTGAACCTCTTCTTCCTCAGTCTGTACCATCGCTGGGGTTGGGGTTGGGACATAGTCTTGGTCTGTAAAGTCATCGTCATGCAGACTATCTGTGCTGGTATCCAGTAAAGTGTCCTGGATGGTCCACTCCCTTTCTTTCACAGGGGGCTGGTATTGCTGCCTTTTTGGTGGTATATCTGCATGTGTGTCTTAAATAAAAAGACTGCAAATTAGTTTTATGAATGCAGAGGATATATTATTATCATTATTACTATTATTATTATTGTTATTATTATCATTATTATTTATTTGTATTGACATTGTACACATTATTATTAACACTATTAACATTAACAATATTAACATTAACAGTAACATTATTATCAACAGCTGAACATCAACAGGGCCTGTATCGTTGCCTGGTTTTACCATTTGGTATGAAGAACAGTCCAGCAACCTTCCAGAGGTTAATGAACCAAGTCACATCTGGTCTAGAGAATGTTGTTGCTTATATTGATGATCTGGTGTCTTATAGCTTTTCCTGGGCTGATCACGACACATCTGGGCCAGCTGTTTAACAGCCTAGAGCGTGCTGGTCTAGTGGTCAACCTCCCTAAGTGTGAGCTTGGGAAGGCTAGGGTGACATATTTAGGCCATCAGGTGGGTCATCTTAGACTTTCCTGTCCCTCAGACTCGATGACAGCTAATGAGAGTCTTGGGAATGTGTGGCTTTTATCAATAGTTTGTTCCAAATTTTGCTGCTGTAACTGCTCCTTTGACTAACCTCCTGCGTAAGGGTGTGAAATATGTGTGGTCTCCAGCTTGTCAGATGGTTCTTGATCAGGTTAAGGCTATCTTGGCATGTGAACCTGTTCTTACGGCTCCTGACTTTACTATCCCATTCAAACTGGCGGTGGATGCCTGTGACGTTGGGGTGGGTACGGTGCTGCTTCAGAGTGGTGTATCTTGGGTTGACAAACCAATTGCTTACTTCTCAAAGAAGCTGAATGTCCATCAGAGGGGGTGTTCCACCATTGAGAAGGAAGCATTAGCCCTAGTATTAGCAGTGCAGCACTTTGAAGTGTACTTGTCAGGAGGAGGGGACATACTTGTGTATTCGGACCATAACCCATTAACATTTCTGGACAAGTTACGTGGGTCCAACCAGAGAGTGTTTCGGTGGAGTTTGGCTTTGCAGCCATACAGTCTAGTGGTGAAACATCTGCCAGGAGTTGATAATGTCATTGCAGATGCCTTGTCCAGGGGGTGAAATTGTCTTGGGTAATGTTGGGTAAATTCTTTAATCTTTCAGCGGGATGAATATTTAGTTAATTGTGATGGGTAATGTGTGAAATGTTCATGTATGAACTAGCTCATCACTTGTACAGTTTTAGGGAAAATAAGTAAGTGGTAAAAGGAAAAAAAAGAAAAAATGGTAAAATAGTAAAAAGGTTGTAGTTGAAAATAGGATGAAGTTAGGATGTAGGTGCACTACTTTAGACAGCACACTTTTCACGTTCACACTCCATACACCTGGGGACGCTAGCTTGCTTGTGATGCATGTCTGTATAAGCCCACAGGAGTCACGTGAGTGGGCCGGCTGCTGATTTGAAGGGCTAGCGCGAGTGTTTGCGAAGCTGGAGAGATGTCGCTGGAAAAGGAATACCTCCGTTTGTTTATTACATTTCCCACAAATGTAATAAACCACAAACGTAATAAAAATATGCACTTTTAAAATGTAATATTGCAAACGTAATAATTTCCCATAAATGTAATAACAGTCGCCTACTGTTAACGTAATAAAAAAAATCCCACAAACGTAATAATTATTACGTTTGCAGGAAATTATTACATTGGTGGGAACATTGAAAAAACGTATTACATTACCCTCCCATTAACGTAATAAATCACAGATTTGGTGAAATTGTTAGTGTTTTTATCAGATGTAGGAGCTTATTGGTATCTCGAACCATGTAGCCTGCTGTCAGAGCTGATCTGATACAGTGG
>JAGFZM010003056.1:0-11522 GCA_017657215.1 Limnothrissa miodon
TAATGTTCAATGTGACGTAGGCTTGCACGGCTTTTCCGATTCGTTCGTTTTTCTCGGCTGTTTTCTATCACAGGCGAATACAGACTACAGGGGTAGGAGAGCATTTTGAAGTTGAGCATGCAAGTGCAACTTAGGCTGACCTATGATAATGCAAAAAAATCAAGTATTAAACGGTTTATTTTGGAAGGAGACCTTTAAAAAAAATCAACTGATTGCTAATCAGCGTAGCCTACAACTGCAATGTGACTTAACTTGCCTATTTGGATTGCAATTGTGATGTTTCAGTAGCCTGGGCCCGCCCATACTTCCTGTGACGCTACATTCAATTTCGCGAGCAAGTCAGTCTGGCCAGGCTGCCGTTTTAGAGGAATAATTTTTCCCAAATCTGTGGGCACCAATGAGAAATGAGCTTACGCATACGTCATTGGAATGAGTGGTCTGATTGGTTGTAGATTCGTCAAGTAGTATACAGAGGCATCTGATGGACGCAGGTTAAGCCCGCCTCCCAGAAGACGTTTAGTAATGTAGGATGGCCAGACTAAGCTCCCATGAGCTTTGTCGCGTGCGTGTAATTGTGCACTACTTACGCATTCTGGCGGTCAGCAATACTTTGCCACGATTTTTCTCTTTGTTTTATTACTATGGCAATGTTGCCTTTCTTCTCAGATTTGTTTACAGATGGAATCTTCACTAAAATGAACTGGGATGGGGCTCACTAACAACTTTTTACCTTCTCTGCTTCCTGTTTTTCTCTACACGCGTTACCATGGCAACATCACAGTAATCAGCAAAGATTCTAGAGTAACATAAGCAAACATTTTTTTTTTTTTAAGTAGCCAATGCCGCTCTACCTGCCATGGTAAATCAGTGAATCTGTGATCAGTGGCGGGGTCTATTTGAGGCAACCGTGATCGCGCACTTAGGTTACACCTGGCTTAATGAATCTGTGAGAACTGTAGATATAAGTGATATGAATGAAACTGAGTAAATGTAACTCTCATCAGATTGTAACTGATAAATATGAGCTAATAATAATAGGCCTATTGATAACTTGAATATATATAACGCCTTTCAATGGACCTAAGGTTGCAAGCTTACTGACTGAATTCATTAAGTTTTTCTTTTCTTGTGTTTGCTCTACATCTGTGTGAAATGGACATGGTAAAAAGTCATAATTAAATACAAGAACATTTCTCTAGAATAGTAGCCCTGACTAAGACAGACTTAACATTGCACAAGCATATATCACCCAGAAGGTGCATGCTCACACACCGTCTTTAGGCTACTATTTAGCAGTTCAAGAGGAAACCCACAGGGATGGCACAGGTGGTGGGTCAAGTGAACATAAGTTTTGATTTTGTCAATTGAGGAACACTGTACATTGCTTGTGATGTGCATTAATTGGTTTAATAGTCCTCATCTTATGATTTCAGATGGTCTGCAAAGCTGACTGTCTGATCAGCAGTGTTGTAGCAAAATGGCCTGGCTCAGTCCATTACTCCAGTCTTTCGGACGTCCAACATCTTTCAGCGCCTATCACAAAGTGAGTGAAAAATCCCTTATTAATAACTACCTATACATCATGGCTGCGTCAAGTATGGAGGACCAGAAGAGTCACAAATTAAATACAATATTTCATTTGTAAACAGTAATTTAAAAGGTGGTGTTACAAAAAGGTTTTTAAAATTGATATTTTAATCATTCATTTCATGTGTTGAATTTATCCATCCAATATGTTATGTGTTATTTATGTGTTATTTATCCATCCAAGCCTAAAGTCACTCAGTCGTTAAAAATTGTCTGATGGATTTATCCAAACTCCTCTGCGACCTGGCTCAGCAGGTGGAGCGACAGTCAAATTCGGAAGTACTTCAACACCTACAGTATGCCACTGACCTGTGGTGTCCCCCAGGGGTCAATCCTTGGACCTTTGCTTTTTAACCTTTACATGCTCCCACTTGGACAACTTATCATGAACAACTAAATCTCTTATCATAACCAGACCCTCCAGGATTTCGCGATGTTGCGATTTGCAACATCAACGCAACTTCAACCAATCCCCGTGCATTCAGGGCGGTGCAATTTTAACTAATCACCGCAACTTTCCCGCAAAATTGACCAATCATTTGTGTGGTCTTGTCGAGCTCACGTTGACAAACTATCTTTTTTACACTGAGCTAGAATCACACGTCTATGTCTACTTTGCAGCACGATCAATGGCATTCTAATTGCCCGGCCAGTCAATCTGGTTTTACGCGCATCTGGTTACGTGTGGTGGCATTTCTTCCGTGTTTTTAAAATACTTAACACATTTAATCGGGAGGTATAGGCTACGATTTAGCTATAGGCTTATCAAACATTTGACTGGATAGCAACAGTAAGACAGGGAGCAAAGATGATACCAACAGAGACCCAGACAACAAGAAACAACAGAGACAGGTCAGGAGAGCAACACCAAGAATCCTCTATCTAGGCTGCACATGGAAGATCAGTTCATTGCAATAATGTGATGCATTTGATGTGTCAGTCATGCCATAATAGTAAAAAACAAAGTCCACAATATATGATCATATCACAGTAAACAGGCATACAGTAGGCATATCAATAGGCTATATACTAATCAGTTACTATTGTATAGCTATTGAGAGAGCTGTTTGTTAATCAATACAGTAACAGTCTAGAAGAAAGTTGGATTTTTTTACATTTTTACAGGCCTTTTTGTACATTAGAAATGTAGCTGTTTTGAACTACTGTCATTTTTAGCTACATTTGGTCTTAAATAGCTTTGGTGTAGTGAAGTTTCATCTGATGTGGAGTAACTGGTGGGTGCTTAGTTAACTACATTTCTTGATTAGCTTGCCCAACTGGTTATAATATATTGTTATACAGACAACTAAGGATAACAAAAGAGACAGGCAATATTATTGCACGTAGGCTATACTTATGAAAGAGGTCAGAAGAGGAACCAATAAAATGTAGGTTACAGTAGGCCTATGTAGCCTGTGAGACAGATGGACAATGACAAAAAGTTCTATGCTGTTAAATATTTAAATATTTTCAAAAGTTGGGCTTTCTGTAAAACTTTTCAGGGTTTGTTGCTTATATTCTAGTGCTACAGTATTTCAAGAAAAGGAGCAAGTAGTGGATTGTACTTTTAAACTGTGAAATTGGTGGATTTACAAAACCTTGCCATTTTGTGTGCATACACCTGCAAGAAAGTGTCCCTCATCTTTTTGAGATTTCCAGGAAAGTGTCCCTCATTTGAGGTTGAGGGAGTTGGCAGCCCTAGTAAGGTTGTTTACAAGAATTTCTCAGTTTCTTTGTTCTTTTAATGTTTTTTTTTCAGTAATAATTTAATATTTCCTCATTTTAAAAAAAGTAAAAAAGGGAAAATCACAATTACTTATAGCAACTTTTACTTCCTCACGCAATATAATCACAACAACAAACTAAAAATCACTGCAACTTTCATCGCATTTTTTGGGAAAAGCTCCCGCAACATCAGGTATTTTAGGCCGCAACAATCACAAAAAAGGCCTGCGAAATCCTGGAGGGACTGCATAACTATGCTGATGACACCCAGATTTATTTTGCTTTGTCACCTAATGACTTTGCCCCCCTTGAATGTCTCTATCAATGCTTGGAACAAATTAACAACTGGATGTCACACAATTTCCTCCAACTTAACACAGACAAAACTGAAGTAATTATTTTTGGAAAGAGGGCGTCAATGCTCAAAGTTTCCTCTGTCCTTGAAACTAAAGGGCTTAAAGCAAAAGAGTCTGTTAAAAATCTTGGCATCATCATTGACAGTGATCTAAACTTCAGCAGTCACATGAAAGCTATCACCAAATCAGCCTTTTATCACTTAAGAAACATCACCATACTGAGAGGTCTAATGTCAAAAAATGATTTCGAAAAACTTATCCATGCCTTTATCTCCAGTAGGGTTGATTACAGTAATGGTCTTTTCACAGGCATTCCTAAAAAGGCCATAAAACATCTTCAACTCATCCAAAATGCAGCTGCCAGGGTTTTAACATTCATTCCTTTCAGCTGCTATGCAGCTTAGATTTGGAACCAACTTCCTGAAGACATAAAAATGCCCCTACCAGTTTCAAAACCAAACTTAAGACCAAACTTTTCACCGATGCTCTTAATGATTAATTTATTCTAAAACTATTTTTATTTTCTGTCCTTTATTAACTTTTTATTTTTTTTAACTTTCTACTCTGTCCTTTAATCATATTTGTTTGTTTTCTTACTTTATTTTATCCACTGTGTTTTTATTCTCTTTGTAAAGCACATTGAACTGCCTACTTTGTGTATGAAATGCGCTATATAAATAAACTTGCCTTGCTATTTGTATGAATGCATGATAAGTATCTGAACTTTGGCTTGTAAGGATAAACACGTTAAAGGCATACTATGCAATGTTTTTAGGTTAGTTCGTCAGTTTCGTAGTTACTTGGATAGTTAAATGGCTTATTCCGGCGCATATACAGTATCTATTAGTAGCTTCACTGGTGGAAGTTGACATTTTTGTCCCACACCACTTTTTAGTAGCATAATTCATTTCCTTTTGCAAGAGAAAGCTTTAGGGGGCACATTGAAAGAATATGGGGGGTTTGAAGTTTTAAAAATAGTGGGATCTACAAGAAGCAAGACATTGACTGTGTTGCCCTGCCCAGCCTCCGGATATACTCTTAGATCAATCCGAGACAACATCAAATGCATATCTAAGGCCTATGCAAAGGGACATCATTATTACTCCTGTAGGTCTTAAACATCTTTTGATAGCTAACCAAAATCACATGAGTGGGAGTGGTGTCAATATACTGTACTAACACCACAACCACAAGTGTTGCATTGCTATTATATAACTGGTATCAGGGCTTCAGAGTGCAACCAATTGTGTTAAAAGTGTTTAACAATCAGCCACTTAAACCTTTCTTTACAACAGCTGTGTTGATAAACAAACGCACAAGGAGTTCTTTTAGAATGAAGCCAGTAAAGAAAAATTAAATAGTATTTACAAATCACTTGATTGTGTGCGACTGAAAAAAATTGTGGTTGCACTGGTGCACCTGACGTTGCTCAGGCGAAAACATAAATTTATTTCGCAAGTCCAGCATCTCTCTGTGCAGGGGCGTAACTACCGGTAAGCAGGGAGGGCATTTGCTTACGGCCCGGGGCGGATTGGGGCCCGCATTAGCAAGTTAAGAGTAAGTCACGACCGGGCCTTACTAGCGCTAACATGTCGGAAGACCGGGCCCTTTCACTGTAATAACTTACGTTTCTGCTCAATGGTGTCCCTCTTCAAGAATCTCATCCAATTACAGAAGTACACATGATGTAGCCTGAGCTATCGAGGAAAACCACCGTTTGAATGATTTGATTTGAGTGGTGAAACATTAAGAATGGGCAAACTCCATATGTCTTCATCAGAATTACATATTCTTACACCATGGTGTGACATTGAAGCATTCTATAGGTCTCTGTATATAGGCTGTACAAATTATATACACATGTTTGAAGTAATATTGAAAACATATTACAGTGATCCTTAAATAAACAAGAACGATGCATTTTTCTGTATTTTATTTTACATTGTGACTGGGAATTGTGGGATATGGTAGTGAACTGAACATGCGTATTACAGGAAGCCTAGGCTACATGCTAAAATAAACATTGAACTTGTGAGTTTCAGATAAGTTTGCACTGTTCTCGTGCTTTTCCTGACAATGACCGTGGTCTTTGCAGAGCGTACATTTTCCAAGCTGAAACGAATTAAAAGCTCGAAGGGACAGAGTCATCTTTCTGGACTCGCCATAACGTTGCTATCGATAGAGAATGCCCTTGCGCATCCACTGGATCTTAATGATTTGATTGTAAACCTTGCATAGATGTGCCAGGAAAAAGCCCAGAAGATGCAGCTATGATGTAAGTGAGCATTAACTATTTAAATGAAAAGGTGTTGACTTTTTTTGTTTATTGGGTGTTTATTCGCTTCAAAGAGTAGTGTATGCATTTGTTGAGGTGCGCCGTCACCAGTTTTTTTTATTTGCGGTTTTGATCTGGGCTCCTTCTGTCAAATTTATCTTGCAGTAACGGCCTATTTATGGTAGCTAGCCAGTTTTACTGGACATTGCGTTATCACGTGTTGTATAGGGGGCCCGCCTTTATAATCTTGCTTACGAGCCCGATGTTGGCTTGTTACGCCACTGTCTCTGTGTTATCCTCTGGTTATCCTGATTGTATCGTGGTCTAAACCAATAAGAGTTCGGGCGGGTCCTTGCCTCTGGCTGTGGTGCTTTTCACTGCTCCAAGTTGCTGTCAGCTCAAAAAATGTGCACGACCTGAGCAGTGAGCAGAGAACTGAAACGATTACAGAAAATAAATGTGACAAATACGTGAAAATGAGATGGTAGAGATGAGGTAGAGATATTTCTACGTTAAGAAAACAAAGCCGACTCCAAGCCTTACTGTCACTCCATGCAGCCAAGACTCGACCTCAGCCTCGGTCCCTAGGAGGATGCCAAGCCCCGGTCCTTCCACAGTAGGCCTAGACCAAAGGAGACTGAGGTAGAGCCCGGCAATGGTTATGAAATGAAAAAGCCCCCAAAAATATTCTTTCCGGAAAGAATGGTTAAATCAATTTCCCCGCCTAAGGTACAGTGAAGAACATAAGTCAATGCACTGTACATACTGTAGGAAGTGCGGGCAATTGCATCGACAATATTTCGAATCGAGACATTGAAAAATCACAGTGAGTCCAAAAAGCACACTACATGCCGTGACAAGTGTGTGAATAACGTAGCCCCTCTCCCAGCTGCATTTGAGCGTCAGGCTGTATTAATCAGGTCCTCGGAGGAATCAGAAATGATCACAAAATTCAATATCGCATACAACATTGCCAAGGAGGAAATGCCATTCACCAAATTTAAGAAGAATGGCTTAAATGTCAACCCAACCTACAGCAATGACACGGCATGTGCGCAATTTAATTCAATTCAATTCAATTTTATTTATATAGCGCATTTTTACAAAAGGCATGTCTCAAAGCGCTTAACACAAGAGGCCCAATGAGCAACAGGGGCAAGGAAAAACTCCCTAGCAGCGTTTTTTTGTTTTTACTTGTTATGGTAGAGGAAGAACCCTTGGGCAGTTCCGACGGCTGAAGGGGCTAACCCAACTGCCTAGGGCAGGTTTTCAGTCTCTCAGATGGTGAGTAGTCCACTATTATTCCATTAGATACACATTACAAGAAATTTGGTAAATAAAGTAAAGTAATATAGGAGTCCCATTAGAATCCCAGGATATAGTCCCATGTCATTAGGCGCAGTCAAGCCAGGGGCCAGCTAGAGGCTGTATCAATCATGTCAGGGTCATCTGTGAAGCTGAAGGCAGACCACCCAGGAAGCCAGAGATGCAGGATCAGGCAGTGGAAGGCAGGGGTGACCCTCAGCAGGGAGGCAGTGGCATGGACAGTGGAGTGGGTTGAGGACCATTCATGAGTGCCACCGGATCACGTTGGAAGAAGGTCCCAGGAGAACCCAGGAGGTGCAGGCGCAGGCAGTGGAAGGCAGTGATGGCTCACGACAGGGTGGTAAAGGCATGGAAAATCAGAGAGGAGATGAGTTATTGGTGTAATAGCTGACACAATGAAAAATAAGACAGCTGCGGATGTAATGACGCAATGTATATGTCATTTATGATTGACGGCGACACAGACATCTCTACAAAGGAGTGTGTGATTATCTACAGACGCATTTTGCGGAAAGGGAGGCCGATCAACATATTGATTGGACATGTCGAGGTGGAGCATGGACATGCACAAGGTAAGTTTTAAATATTCTTAAAGAGCCCATAGAATGCAATAACACATTGACCTTGTTATTTTTTGCATTTAGGTAGCTTAAGGTATCCAACGGACCATACCGAAACTCCCAACACCATCTTCCGCCTCCTTCTATATGCAAATTTCAGGCTAGAATTTGCCGGGGTGAAAAAAAACAATCTGAAACTAGTGCACTGTCTACATAGACAGCGCAAGACTACACCTCCTCTATTACATTGTCCAATCTAAAGAGCTCTGCTCTAGAGTCTTTGATCCAATCAAAAATTGTTTGGAACAGTCTCTTGTCCAGCCCACTGTTGCTTCGGCGATACGAACTGTAGTCTATGTGATAGCTAGCTAACATTGAGAACGGCTAACGGCTCTAAGAAAATTAAGTTGAATGTGGAATTTCTGTTTGAAATAAGTGCATGTTGAATTTCTGTTTGACTGGAGAACATACGGAAAATATTTAACGTGTGAAACGTTCCAGGATGTACTGGGGTTGTCCAGAATTTGCACTACCTTCTCAAGAACATCGCATTCAATGGGAGTGGTTGATGTTTATCTCCAACCACGTTCCGCTAAACTTCAATCCGAGATTGGTAGTTTGCTCAGTAACGCTCTTATGGAGAATGTGAACACTGATAAACGTGTCATACTAGGGTAACATCAGTGCAAGAGCCGGACTGGTCCACAAGGCTGTTTTCGTTGCACTTTAGGTAGAGGTTGTGGGGTTTCTCTGCAGTGTTTTCCCCATTGACCGGTACGCTTTGGCCTCTACAGTTGTGGTGTTCCCATCATTACATAATATTTTGATGTTACATATATACCCCTCCATTGCATATTGAAACCCCTTTTGCCTCAACCTGGAGGATATCGGGCTAATATTACTCCAAGTGTATTACTCCAGGCAGACACCGACAGGTACACCTCTCCCCGCCATGACACTGAGTCTCCGTCTACGGTTGACAGTCCGTTGTTGTCGGTAAGCTTGACGGGCTAGTAACAGTAACTAAGGGGGCCGTGGCTTTTGCAAAAGGTCAATTGAGATGAATAGCTATTAACGCACGCGTCTTTCTATTGGTCCTCTGATCAACTGGTACAATCCACGGCTGGTTGCCAGTTCTCTCTTCCGAATATTCCATTGATTCAGGCCGCAAATTCACCTTTTTGTATCTATTGACCTAGCCCTCTTGGCACTGGACCCTCTCCTGCGAGGGGACTCACAGGCAACCACTCAGTTAAAGAGGTAAAATTAAAAAATATATAAATTTTTTTTTGCTTCGGGATTTTGCTCACACCCGACATTGATTTCAAGCTCATCTTTATTTTCTGGCCTGCTGAGTGCTACAGTATGCTGAATCGCTTCTTGCCAGAAGACCAGGATCTTCCAAGGGAACTGGTTCAATTCAGTGTTGATCAGATCCTCCCCAGGTACAAGGAGTGAGATGGGATGGTGGAGTGGTGGGGTCATGTCTTTGACCAGCTAAGTAAGTACCCTGCCCTCAGTGCATTGGCCAAATGCTGCTTGTCTATCTTCCACGGACCAAGAGTAGAATCCTCCTTCAGCTTCATGAATGAGATTTTTGACCAGCGTAGTGGCAACATGAACGTGGAAACCTTCAACGCCATTCAGGCAGTGAAGTATACTCTGCAGTCCAGGGGGCAGACGGCCATGCAAATGTTCCAGCGCAGCGATGTTAAATTTGGGGAGGTGGACCGAATCTTAATCTTAATAAATAATGCAGCAGCCACATAAAACCATAAACTGAAAAAAAGCAGCAGAAAGACAGCTGCAGCACAGAGAATATGGCTGTCAAGATGTGGGTTGCGCTCAGCAGGCAAAGAAGCAGGCTGCTGAAAAAGAAAAGCAGGCAAGGCTGAGGCATGTTGCAACTCAGCGGAAAATTGCTTTGTAGACTCTGGCAGCCCAGGCAAAAACCGTGTGTGAGGACACATTTGCAACATGACCTTGCTGGATTTAAACAAGGTGTTGGATTTGCTTATAGCAAATGTAGACATTGTGAATGTTCCTTTGATGATATGCAAAGAAAGTATGATGAGAACTTGTTTACTCCAAGAAGTTTGGGAAAACACATCAGACAATGTATTGAAATAGACAAAGCAAGCACAGAAACATTGAAATCATCCCTCAAAACCGTGGTTAACAGAAGAAAGTAACTGATTCATAGTAATAGTAATTCATAGTCATAGTAATTGATTTCCCAGCATTTGACCTGATCAAACAAACTCCACAGGATGTAATGCATGTACTTTTTGAAGGTGTTGCACCAATGGAAATAAAACTTGTATTGAAAAAACTTATTAGGTCAGGACAGATAGAATTCGATCAGATTAACTCAGCTATCATAAATTTTCCTTACTCACCTCTAGATATGCGAGACAAGCCATGCCCTATTAGTGTCAGCACCTTAGCTGCCAGTGACAATTAAAACAGTTGTGTGGACAAATGTTAATTCTTTTAAAAAATAATACCTTTTCTTTTGAATGATATGGATAATGAGCAGGCGCGTAGGAAGCAGTTTGACATTGAGGGGGACCGAATCTGCACGAGTTCGGTGGCGCTATGGAGCGGAAAATTCAAGGCACAATTTGCTCACGCATATACATCTCTTGTTGCAGGGTATACACATGCATCTTAATTTTCTCTCATTAAAAATATTGTTCTGCGATTCTTATAGCACACATTTTGTGAGTTAAAGTTAGCCTACAGGCTAATAGTCCATATTCACTGAAATGCAAGATTAAAAGCGCCATTGTCGAGTAGGCCTACACTCAACAAGGGCGCGTCTTCTAACAACAGTCCAATGGAACGAATGAGAAGCCTAATTTTTTTGCCATTAGGTGGCAGACAGGTCATACTTCATCCCTGGATTACAAAAAGTCGACCATACACGAAAAAGGCCACTGACTGCAGGGCTGCACTGATGACAGCACATAGGGTAGGCTAATAATTGAACGTTACCCCTACTATTTAAACAAAACCTGTTAAGCCAACTAGTTCCAATAATAAAATAAACCAGCGCTTACCTATTCTGATGTGAACTCCTCATCTCAGCAAGCTCAGGTTGGTAGGCTACTAATTTACCAGCCTGAATATCCAGTTAGTTCCAATGCCCTATTCAAAGTGTACGTGACACCCCATCTTAAAAGGTGCACATTCCTGCGTTGTATTTGATGTTTTTGATCGTCTTTTTGGATTATGATTGTGTGTATGTTCTTTTCTCCATCTATACCACTTCCTTGGGCCAAATCATCCGCCAGCACGGCTTCTCCTACCACTGCTATGCCGATGATACCCAGCTCTATCTGTCATCTCACCCGATGACCCAACCATCCAAACGCGAATCTCGGATTGCCTCTCTGACATCTCTGCATGGATGCAAGACCATCATCTCCAGCTGAACCTCTCAAAAACCGAGCTGCTGGTCCTCCCAGCTAAACCAACTTTTCACCACAACATTTGCATGAACTCTGGCTCCTTGTCTCTTGCTCCCTCACGGGTAGCCAGGAAGCTAGGTGTTATGATTGACGACCAACTAACCTTCAATGACCATGTTGCTTCTGCTGCCCGGGCCTGCCGCTTCGCACTATTCAATATCAAAAAGATCAGACCATACCTAACTCAACAAGCCTCCCAATTGCTGGTTCAAACTATGGT
>JAGFZM010003058.1:0-18924 GCA_017657215.1 Limnothrissa miodon
AGGGCGGGGTGGCAGGGTGCTAATATGTGTGTGTGTGTGTGTGGGAAGGGAGATGATTGGCATCATGTTGTTTTCGTCTCTGGGGCTCCGAGGATGGGTTTATTTTAGTCACACACCAGAGCTGGATCTTCCATGGAGGGGAGAGGCTCAATTCTCCCGGGAGATGGAAATGTTCAGTATGCCCTCATAAGAATCACACACACTCACACAAACACATTACTCTCTCTCTCTCTCTCACACACACACACAGACACACACACACACACTACTCTCACTCTCATACACATACATACCATTCACAAATGCACATTTAAACATATACACAAAGATATACTCATAAACAAATTACTATTCACAAACACACATAGACACACACACACACTTATAGGGTACCATTCAAAAACATACACTCAGATACACATATACATAGACACACACAATTATGCTTGCATTCACAATCATGCATAATACACAGTGCACATGTTTACACATGCACACACACACACACACACACACACACACATTCACAAATGTACATGATACACCCACGCACAAATACCATCTACAAACACACCCCTTCATACTCAAATACACATATAAGTAGACACACACACACAAATATACTTGCATTTAACAAACATGCATGATATATAAATACATACACAAATATACTGCATTCACAGACATGTATGATACATAAATACACATGTATACACATGCACACACATACACAAATGTCCTTTGACATTTGAGAGCTTTCATAGTGGCACACACACACACATGCTGAACAGCATGACAAAGATGAGACGCTCATCCTCCTGTACCCAGCAGGTTAGTGTGTGAAGTCGTGTGTGTGTGTGTGTGCGCAGCATGTGTTTGGACATGATGGAAATGAATGCCTATGCCCTGCAGGTGCCTCACAATTGTGTTTGTGTGCCTGTGGACAGGGGCTATGGACACAGCATCACCTCGTTATGGGCCCAGGCTGTGGAACTACTTTAACTTGCACACACACACACACACACACACATCTACACGCACACAGAGTTTCAGTTGTGCTCAGGAACAGAGGAGTTTATGGTAGTGTTTTACTCTCTGTGCACAACAGCTGATCAAGAATATTATAAAAACAAACGTCAACTCTTAAAATCAATCATCTCGTAATGATTACAAATGGTTTAGTAATGAGTCAGTTCTGGAGAACTCCATTGCATCATGAGGATTTTTTTTCTTCTTCTCTCCATAATTAAAGCAATTTTCAGTTAATCATATAAAAAGTTATAAGCATGCAAATGCCACTGTGGATTTAATGGAGCATTTAAGACAGCTTGGATTATGCTCTAAATGGCTTTAAATGCCCCGTCAAGAATTGCACTATTCTCTTCTCTGGCACAGGCCCACTGCTGTGAGGACAGAAGTCGTTGCCTTCTTTCAGCAAAGACTACCACTAAGACCCTTGGAACATTTGCAGCCATCAAAAGGGAAAGATAAATTAGCTTGTGTGTGTGTGTGTGTGATTGTGAGGGAGAGTGTGTGTGTGAGAGACTTTCTCCATGTGGAGAGGAAGAGGTTATAGTTCTCTTTCGTTTCGAAGCCAAAACGTACGAGTGGATGATGCCTATCATCTCCTGCTTTTCTGAAGTCATTTTAAACCAACCCTTTGAAAAAAGGGCAGCACTGACGCGCGCAGGCAACTACTTAGACAGCCCTGCGTGACGTCAGAAAGTCTATATATTGACTGCGCTTACGCTTCAGGTCCTCTTTGCCTCTTTCACCTCGCCTACTGCGTGTATTTCTGAGTCGCCTTTTCGTTTGCTCTTGCAAATATTTCTAAAAACCAACGGCTTTTTTGAAAGCCCACCACAAAAGCTTTTTTCAAAGCTCTCCGAAGGATTCCGTCTTGCTCCAAGTGCTCACGCCGGTCCCTAACTTCTGGTACCCCGAGACGCAAGATGGCTACTCGTCGTTGCACCGATTGTGACCGTCCGATGGCGATCTCCGACCGCCATGCTATCTGTTTTATCTGCCTTTTCGCGGCCAGATCTTTGCTCGGCTTGCGAACACCTCTCCCCTACGGCTATCGCCAACAGAGCGGCATTCTTCGTGGGTTCCACTGGTGTTACAGGGGCGGGCTCTTCCCCCGCTGGCACTAGTGCTCTCGTTACCCGCCAGTCTATCGATTTTCCCCCGGCGTCCCCGCACCCGGTTGGGCTTATCGATCGGTCTTCTGTGGCTACTCGGCCGTCGGTTAGCTTCTCAGCGGCTAGCTTGCTACCAGCTAGCCAGCTAACCGCGGCCCACCAGGCTAGCCCTGCTAGCTCCATCGACGCTGCCTTTGCCCGCGCGGCTACCACGCCGCCTCAGGGCGACGACAATGACGAACCAGTTATCGAGGCCGTGGATGAGGAGGAGCTGTCTTCCTTCCTCTCCGCTAAAGGCGCTACTGTCGAAGACATGCCACCGATAGTGAAGACCCACGCCGCCCAGTTAGCTTCTGAGCTAGCTTCGTTGGCTACACAGGCGGCTAGCAGGCTAGGCCTGCCTCCGCCTCAGCGCTATCCGGAAGGGCGTTTCGACCCCTTTTCCGGCGCGCTTCCCTCTCCGGACGCTCTCCCTCTCCCTGCTCACCCCACGGTTGTGGCTGACGCGCAGGGCTCCCTACGCCGGGCTGGGAGGCTCCCTACGCCGCCATTGCCCCTATCCAGGGGCACGCGGCGTTCTACGCGATGGACGGTGCGGGCGCCATTGGCCTCTTACAGCTTCCTCGCGTTGAAGATGCGGTCGCTGGCTGTTTAGCACCAGCCTCTGCCACCACCTGGACATCGCCTCCCGAGCTCCCCTCCAAGCCGTGTCAACGCACGGAGAAGCTCGCCTCCAAGGCCTTCATCTGTACAGGCCAGGCGATAAGGGCGATGAATACCGCCTTTCTCCTTTCCTCCTTGGTTGAGGAACTGGTGGCAGATCTGGCTGCGCAGCACTTGGACCTAACCGTCCATCAGCTGCGCAGAATCACCGCTCTCACGTCACTGGCTATCCGGTCGGCCATTAAAGCTGACGGGCGCTCCCTTGGCTCATTGGTCGTCCTTGACAGGCATCTCTGGCCGAACCTCTCTTCTATGCCAGAGAAGGAGAAGAAGCATCTCCTGAATGCTCCCATCTCCGCTGATGCTCTGTTTGGCCAGGCGCTGGAACTACAGCGCGACCGCTTAGAGAAGACGAAGTCGGCGGCTCAGGCCCTGCAACCCGTGCTTCCTAAGCGTGCTCCGCCTCAGTCGACCGCTCCCGCTGCTCCTCAGACGCGTGCTTGTAAGCCTCAACGGACGCAACAGAAAAAGAAGGCGGACGCGCCCAAAGCCGCGCCACAGCCGGCTACTGGGTCGCAACCCACTTGGCAGCGCTCACGCGGGCGCCCAGCTCCCGCCAACCGTCCAGCTAGCCGGGAGCGGCGTAAGAGGCCACAGCGATCCTGATGCGATCGCGTGTGCGCGGCAGAGCATGTCATGCGATCGCCATCCATTGACTGCTACGCCTCTGTGTGCTCTCAAAGGCACGGGTCCTCGCTCTGCAGTCCCCAGCTCGGAGCGTTCCCCCCCGCTTCGGCGGTCCTCTCTGATCTCACTCCCTTACGGGGCGCTGAGTTTGCCTTGTTCACAAGCACTCCGCAC
This sequence comes from Limnothrissa miodon, assembly GCA_017657215.1. Classification (NCBI taxonomy): domain Eukaryota; kingdom Metazoa; phylum Chordata; class Actinopteri; order Clupeiformes; family Clupeidae; genus Limnothrissa; species Limnothrissa miodon. Next base: position 3,666 of record JAGFZM010003058.1, read on the forward strand.
ACACACTATCGCCCCTCTGGGGCAATGTTTCACAATGAGCCCCGGCCCAGGCCGGAGAACGCTCTCTGTTCTGTCAGCGCTATCGCGCACTGGGGCGCCGATGCGGTCTCCAGCGCGCGTTCAGCTGACACACGCCCCGCGCTTTGCGCCTCGCGTGATGGCACGCCTAGACGGCGCCCACGTGGTGCCGAGGCCTCTGCTAGTGCCACGATCTCCGCGTCCTCTGTCCCCCTCGCCTCTGAGCAGTGGGCATGCGACGCCTCAGAGTCGTTCACGATCAGCGCTATCGCGCACTGGGGTACCGATGCGGTCTCCAGCGCGCGTTCAGCTAACACACGGCCCGCGCTATGCGCCTCACGTGATGGCACGCCTCGACGGCGCCCACGTTCACGGTCGAGAAGTCCTCCCCGTCTCTCGCCACTTCTGTCGGTCGATTCATCGCCCAGATACGCGCAGAACTGTCTGCCCAGTCTGACACGTCTGCCCCTGGCCAGACGGGTAGCTTCTCCCCTCTCTTCGAGGTCGTCGTCAACGCGCACTCCGAGTCGACTGCCCCACGGGGCGTCGCAGGTGCAGTGCGCGGCTCATCGACCACCAACGGCGCTGACACGTGCTCCAGGTCGGCCGGCCTACGGGGTGTCGCAGGTGAAGCGCGCAGTTCACCGACATCGGATTTCGCTGACGTGCGCGCTGAGTCGGTCGCGAGTAATGCGCACGGCCCTTCAGTCACGCGTGAGCGCCCAGCGGTCTCACACACGGCTAACTGGCCCTCAGCCCCCGCACTCCGTCGGGTCTCTGGTCTGTCAGTCGGACGCTCTTCAGCTTCGCGGACAGCCTCAGTCTTTGACCTCGGTCCCCCTAGTGCCACTCGGAGGCAGCATAGCACTTCAGCGTTCCAATCCTTAATTGAACACATTGGCTTTTTCCAACATGTTAATGCACCCACACATAAAGGTAGTCATACTATTGACCTTGTTCTAACATATGGTGCACAAATAGAACAACTTGCTATCCTACCTCAATGTCCTTCACTAACTGACCATTCCCTAATAACTCTAAAGACTACAATAGATTCTACAGCCCCTAACTCTATTTGCTACCACACTAGACGAATAACCTCCCAAGCCACAAGCGACTTCATAGATAAAATTCCTTCTCTTCTTGAACCCTTAATGACACAATACACATTAAAAGGCCCTCCTCCCAGCCCTACTCAAGTTGATCAATTAACTGATAATGTTATAGATGCACTTTACACTACATTAAATTCCATTGCGCCACTTAAAAAGAAAATTAGAAAACAAGACAAAATTGCCCCATGGTATACAGCACAGACACGCTTAATGAAGCAAGCTGCACGTAAACTTGAGAGAAAATGGTATGCCACCAAACTTGAAGTGTTCCATCTTGCATGGAAAGACAGCCTAAAAGACTATAAGAAAGCACTTAATAACGCAAAAACAGAATACTACTCCTCACTTATAAATGATAATAAAAACAATCCCAAATTCCTCTTTAACACAATATCACGCTTAACTAAAAGTAGGAATGAAGTGACACACTCAATTCCAATAACATTAGACAGTAATGATTTCATGATTTTTTTTAATGATAAAATTGAATGTATCAGAGGTAAAATAAATAACACCATTCAAACCTCAAATTCAGCTGGTTCCCCTATAATGGAAACAGCAACCCCTAGCCGACCTATAGCATACCTGGACTCGTTTACACCTGCCAGTATATCTGAAATTATCAAGCTGATCTCATCAAGTAAGGCCTCTACTTGTCTACTGGATCCAATTCCTACTGATCTCCTTAAGGCTACTCTCCCTAGCCTAGCTGAGCCGATACTTAATATTATAAATCACTCTCTTGCAGCAGGACATGTTCCCAAACTTTTCAAGACATCTGTCATTAAGCCTTTAATCAAAAAGCCCAACCTTGACCCTGATGTCCTGGCTAACTACCGACCTATATCCAACCTCCCATTTATATCAAAGATTCTTGAAAAAATAGTGTCTAAGCAAATTCGTACTTTCTTGGACGCAAATAACATTCAGGAAACCTATCAATCTGGCTTTAGAGCATACCATAGCACAGAATCAGCCCTAGGAAAGGTCTACAATGATCTCCTTATCTCATCTGATAATGGATGCATTTCATTATTAATCCTACTGGATCTAAGTGCTGCTTTCGACACTATTGATCACAGCATCCTACTACATAGACTTGAGCATATGATTGGCATCAAAGATTCTGCATTAGCCTGGCTCAGGTCATACCTTACTGGACGTTACCAGTTTGTACATGCACATAATGAAGCATCATGCCACACTGAAGTCAAGTATGGTGTGCCCCAAGGATCAGTACTGGGACCTCTGCTATTCTCCCTTTACATGCTACCTTTGGGATCTGTTATTAGAAAACATGGCATTACCTTCCACTCTTACGCAGATGATACCCAACTATACCTTTCAATGAAGCCTAATGATTGTACGCCAGTAACAAAACTTGTTGCCTGCCTCAGTGACATCAAAAACTGGATGACTAATAATTTCCTTTGCTTAAACTCTGATAAGACTGAAGTCATGTTGATTGGCCCTAAAAACCTGACCAACACTTTACCCCATCATCAGAGCTTACTTAGTGACCTTTCACTCACACCTAACACAAAGGTCAAGAACCTTGGGGTGTATATTGATCAAGACCTCTCTTTAAATAGTCATGTAAAGCATATCTCCAAAACCTCATTCTTTCATTTACGCAACATTGCTAAGGTCAGAAAATTCCTTTCTTTTGAGGATGCAGAAAAACTAATACATGCATTTGTTACCTCCAGACTTGACTATTGCAATGCACTGTTCTCTGGATGTGGTACTAGCTGCATCAAAAACCTTCAACTAATACAAAATGCTGCAGCACGAACACTCACAAGGACAAAAAAATATGAACATATCACACCTGTCCTTGCTTCCTTACATTGGCTTCCTGTTAAAAGCCGAATTGATTTTAAAATACTTCTCCTAACATATAAAGCCCTTAATGGCCTTGCTCCAGCATATATTAAAGACTTACTTGTTCCCTACCACCCTTCTAGACCCCTAAGGTCACAGAATGCTGGTCTCCTAGTAATTCCTAGAATATCAAAATCAACAATGGGCGGAAGAGCTTTCTGCCATCGTGCGCCTGTCCTGTGGAACAAACTCCCTTCTAACATTCGTCAAGCGGACACTCTCAACACCTTTAAGTCTAGACTCAAAACCTTTCTATTTACTGACCCCTTTAGTTAGGGATGGTGTATGGTAAGCCACATCTCCTCAGGGTTTTATTGGAAAGGACTGCCTCTGCTGTAAGCTCCTGTCCAGGGCTTGGTGGCCACTGACCATTTTCTTTGGTGGTGTTGGCTTGTTATACATCATACCTTAGTTATGCTGCTATAGTTTAATGCCGCCACAATCCACCCATCTGTTAAGCCGTACAATTTTCACTCTGTCTTTCTCCTCCTCTCTTTTCCTCTCCACTTACTTCTCTCTCTTCACTTAGCCAACATCTGTATATGGTTTCACATGCAATATAACTCACATTCTCTGAAATCTGATGGAGACTGTTCTAACTCATCTCCTCTCTGATTTTCCATGCCTTTACCACCCTGCCGTGAGTCATCACTGCCTTCCACTGCCTGCGCCTGCACCTCCTGGGTTCTCCTGGGACCTTCTTCCAACGTGATCCGGCGGCACTCCTGAATGGTCCTCAACCCACTCCACTGTCCATGCCACTGCCTCCCTGCTGAGGGTCACCCCTGCCCTCTACTGCCTGATCCTGCATCTCTGGCTTCCTGGGCAGTCTGCCTTCAGCTTCACAGATGACCCTGACATGATTGTTACAGCCTCTAGCTGGCCCCTGGCTTGACTGTGCCTAATGACATGGGACTATATCCTGGGATTCTAATGGGACTCCTATATTACTGTACTTTATTTACCAAAATTTTCTTGTAATATGTATCTAATGGAATAATAGTGGACTACTCACCATCTAAGAGACTGAAAACCTGCCCTAGGCAGTTGGGTTAGCCCCTTGAGCCGTCGGAACTGCCCAAGGTTTCTTCCTCTACCATAACAAGAAAAAACAAAAAACGCTGCGAGGGAGTTTTTCCTTGCCCCTGTTGCTCATTGGGCCTCTTGTGTTAAGCGCTTTGTGACATGCCTTTTGTAAAAATGCGCTATATAAATAAAATTGAATTGAATTGAATTGTCCTTGCTGCCTCCTCATGCCGCCGCTCTGCTCCGGTAGAATTGGGCGATGTGCACAACGTCGCGTTGGATCCTGGAGCGCTCAATGCTTCGCTCAAACCTCTCACCTTTCGCATGCTCACGGGGCGCATGGTGGCGGAGTCAGTCCGCCAGGGGGACTACATGGTCACCATAGACCTTCAGGACACCTATTTACACATAGGCATAGTCCTGAGGCACAGGCGTTTTCTACGCTTCGCCTTCGAGGGCAGGGCGTACAAGTACGCAGCCCTCCCCTTCGGTCTATCTCTAGCACCTCGGTGCTTCACCAAGTGCGTGGAGGCGGCGATCGCTCCTCTACGCGCTCAGGGGATCAGACTCCTCAATTACTTGGACGACTGGATGCTGCTGGCAGGTTCCAGACAGCTCCTAACGTCACAGGCTCACATGGTCTTGCGTCACCTGCACAGTCTGGGATTCTTAGTGAACCTAAGCAAGTGCATGCTCTCTCCCTCTCAGGAGGTCGAGTTCTTGGGCGTGAGGCTGAACTCACGCTCGATGAGAGCGACGCTCACGCCAAAGAGGCTTCAGGACGTCAGGGCGTGTCTACGCCACTTCAGACTAGGTGCCTGCGTTTCGGCCAGGCTATGTCTCAGACTGACGGGCCTCCTATGCGCCGCAGGCGGCGCTGTCCCACTCGGCCTCTTACACTTACGCCCGCTGCAGCTCGCCTTAGCGGAGCTGGATGTATCCTCCAGGTCGAACCCCACCCGTCGGATCTTAGTGTCCAGACGCATGTGGCTAGCCCTCGCGCATTGGCGCAGGCCGTCCTCCTTCACCAGAGGCGGCGCCTTGGGCGCTATAGCCAGACGCATGACGGTGACCACCGATGCGTCTAAGAGCAGCTGGGGCGCCGTTTGCTGCGGTCGCCCCGCCAGGGGGACATGGGGCACAGCCTCCAGGAGATTACACATCAATGTGTTAGAACTCCTTGCTGTCTTCTGCGCTCTGAAGGAGTTTCTCCCTCTTCTCGGAGGAGAACACGTTCTTGTGCGGACAGACAACACCACTGTTGTGGCGTATATCAATCGCCAGGGCGGCACGCGCTCTCCGGACCTGTTTCGCCTGGCGTACAAACTGCTCACCTGGGCCTCCCGCCACTTCCTGTCGATCAGGGCGGCGCACTTGCCAGGTGTTCGCAACACAGGCGCGGACCTCCTCTCCAGGGGTGTTCCGCGTGCAACCGACTGGCGCCTCTGCCCAGCCGTGGTGCACAGCCTCTGGTCCCGCTTCGGGCGGGCACGAGTCGATCTTTTCGCCTCGAGAGAGAACGCTCACTGCCCAGCGTGGTTTTCGCTGGAACGAGATGCGCCGCTGGGGTCAGACGCGCTGGCACACCCGTGGCCGCGCGGTCTGCTCTACGCTTTCCCCCCCCTTCCTCTGTTGCGTCAGGTGTTGGCCAGGATCAGAGCGGGGGCTCACAGGGTGATTCTGATCGCCCCCAATTGGCCATCTCAGAGCTGGTTCTCAGATCTTGTCTCACTGTTAGACGGCCAGCCGTGGACCCTCCCTCGGAGGAGGGAATTCCTATCACAGGCTCACGGGTCGCTGTGGCACCCCAAGCCAGAGGCATGGAGACTGACGGCTTGGCCCCTGAACGGGCGCGTCTCCTAGAGAACGGCCTGTCAGACGCAGTGATAGAGACCGTTCAGGCTGCTAGAGCTACATCCACTAGGTCGTTATATACACTGAAGTGGCGTGTTTTCAGCACATGGTGCAGAGACAGAGGCTGTGATCCTCTAGTCTGCCCTATCGGCGAGGTGCTTGCGTTTTTGCAACACCTGTTTGATCAGGGTCGTACACCCTCTACTTTGAAGGTGTACCTCGCAGCTATCTCAGCATGCCATGTTGGCTATGCTGGCGTTTCCCCAGGCGCTCACCCCCTTGTGTCGCGCTTCATGAAGGGCGTCAGGCGGCTTCGCCACTCTTCCTCCCCTTCGGTCCCTACTTGGGACCTGGCCACTGTCCTACGCAGACTGGCCCTTACGCCCTTTGACCCTCTGTCGAGTGCCAGTCTAAAGATGCTTTCCCTTAAGACTGTGCTTCTGCTCGCTCTGGTCTCGGTGAAGCGTGTCAGCGATCTGACTGCCTTGTCGGTCAGTCCTGACTGTCTTGAGTTCACGCAAGGTGACGCGCGGGTAACGCTGCGACCAAATCCCTTTTCTCGCCCGAAAGTGCTGTCTACTGACCCTCGTTCGAGGGTCATTGAGCTCGCAGCCCTTCCTGAGACGGGCAGTTCTGTGCCCGTCACTCTGTGCCCGGTCAGAGCGCTTCGTGCCTATTTGACGTGTACGCACAGCATCAGGAAGACGAACCAGTTGATCGTCTGCCATGGCGAGCGTGCCAAGGGTCAGGCCTTGTCTACCCAACGCATTTATTTTAGGGCTGTGCGATTTTGCCAAAAAAAAAAAAAGTGCGATTTCTTTCAACCAATATTGCAATTGCGATTTTATTGCGATTTTTCACAATAAAAACCATAAGCACCACATATGTCCCATATTTTAAAAATAGAAAATAAACTAGTCATTAATCAGCATATTTTTTATTCAAGAGAATATCTTGTTGCGTTTAACCCCAATGCTTGTTTAACATGTGCAGAGTGTGGCTAACAAACAAGTCTATGCAGTTACAAAACAAAAAAAAAATGCGCTTTTCAAAATTGCAAATGCAATTAATTGTCCAGCCCTAGTTTATTTATGTTCATTTTTTGGAATTCATTCATCTCCATCAAGATGCAGAGTGAGACTAATGTCAGTGTGAGAGAATGGTGCCAATAAATAAACAATTTGAGAGGTAAAGTTTGAAACATAAAAAGACTGCTAATCATTAATCATATCAAAGTCAGTAACAAGCATGGTTGTTTTTCCCCCCACTCTGACTGTTAATTGCTAATTTTGAGAACATGGCTTAAATCACATTTATCCTCTCGATACTCCCCTGACCTAAGGCGAGGTGTCAGCAAGTATATGCTTGAGACGGCTAAACAAGTGAGATGTGACTTCCTTATACACACACACACCAAACCTGGTTTAGTAAATTAAAGCGTTTAATTAGTGAAAGCTAATTTGTATCAAATCATTTACAAGATGCAGCCAGCCCCAGCATGAATATTTTAATTGATTATAGTTGCCTGAGGAATAATTCCCTGTGCATATGTGTATGAGTGTGCATACAAGCGTGTGTGTATATGTGTGGGTATGAATGAGTGTGTGTGCATTTGCGTGTGTGTGTGTGTGTGTGCGGATGTGTATGTGTCCATGTGTGTAACTTAATAAGAGAGACTTTAAAACAATTTTCTTTTCAAAATTCACTTTTTTCACAGGCCTATACCAAGAGCGCCATATATTAGTCTTGGTTTTGTTTGGAGAGCCGTATATTTATGGAGTCTTTTGTCTTCATCCTCTCGTCCTAACAGCATAATCACTCATCAGCCTCTATCAGATAGAGATCTTTCATGCCGATGGTCTAATTGAGATGCTTTAAAATGGCCAAATTTCCAACAGATGAAAGCAGGAACATTTCAGTGTCCGTCGGATATAAGGCCTTTCAAACACACACTTGTGAGTGTACACTTTTATATCTATTAGTTGCATTTACTGCTGCTGCTATCAGTTCCCATACATTGAGTCCCATTACAGGTAGTACAAAAGGCAGTGAAACGCTGCTCCTCTTCCTCTGTTGTGCTGAAGACTGAGTGTGTGTGTGTGTGTGTGTGTTGTCACGTAAAAGCATTGAGTGAAATGGTGCCTGAACCATAAGGGATCCATTAGCTAACCCCAACCTCTTCTTGCCATGGAGAGAGAGAGCGAGAGAGGTGGTCAGCTGGTCCATCTGGGCAGCGCTACTGACCGATGTTTCATCTCTGTCTTTCAAATAGTGTTGGTGTGTGTGTGTGTGTGTGGATGGGGGCGGCAGCGAAAAGTGATGCGAGAGAAAGGGGATATTAAAATTCATTCCCTGCTCTTCATTCCTGTGTGTGTGTGTGTGTGTGTGTGTCATTGATGGCCTTTCATGGCCATATTTCCTGGCTCTATTGACCAGCTACACAACAAAGCGCACAAAATTGGAATAGAACGGTTGCCATGGAACCAGGTGCAGCGCTGAAATTTTCAGAATCTTTCATTTGCTCGCCTCGTTTTTTCCGTCGCAAACTCTTTTCATTTGGAACAAGTTGACAATTAATAATTAGCAGCAATGTGGAGAGAGGGAGGAGAGCGGTTAAAAGGTGTTTGATTGTACGGGTCATTCATCATCAATAAATTGCATGGATAGTGGGGTGTTATACCTTTAACCGGCAGAGGCATAAAAAGCACAGAAAAGACCACCAGGAAATATTGAACAAAGACGCTTGTAGCCAACCTACAATAATATCATTAATTTTATATACAAGTCCTAATATACAAGTCAATGTTAGTCATAGTTCACGTGTGTCATTAAAGCTCACATGGAATCACATGTGGAAAGCTTATTTTCCAGCAACGCTTCTATAATCGGACCATTTTCTTCCTCATTTCCTCTCGCCAGCTTGAATGCATTTTGACTTTGGCCCTGCCGCTCACCTATCACAGCTGCGCACACGCACGAGCCAGGGAATTGTGGGAGTGTGGAGGTCCTTTAATGAGGCACCTTGCTGTAATGAGGGACTTCAGATATTATTTACAGGAGTTCACGCTAATGATCTCATCCATCACACACGCTAACCAGCAAATCAAAGAAAGTGGGAAATGATGAGAAGTTTCTGTGTGTGAGAAGGAGAGGGCAAAAGTGTGTGTACATATGCGTGTGTGTGTGTGTGTTTGAGAGAGAGAATAAGAGGAACTGGAGAGGGACATTGCTTTAATTTTTTTTTATCAAAATGAATTGAACTACTGAAAAATACCAATGAAAACACTGACGACGATCTTTTAGGTTCATGTTGAGTTTAACAAAACTCACGTGTCTCGCACAGATAGCTATATAATAAGCATCTATCTAGTTTAGGGGTTGTGGATTTTTAGCTCAACTATAATTCCGTAATATCTTTGCAGAGATCAGAGAGCAGTTTAAAATGCCATATAGACTGACCACTTTGTGAGGTAAATTATTTAATAGCTTGATTTAATTATTTAATTTCTTAACAGTAATAATGTTAATTTGATAATCATCCATTCACATGGCAATTCATGCTTCTAAGCATGTAGAGGTGTTCAAGACAAATAGCTGAAGTTCAAACTGAACATCAGAATGAGGAAGAAAGGTGATTTAAGTGACTTTGAATGTGGTATGGCTGCTGGTGCCAGACTGGTCTGAGGCTGGTCTGAGTGTTTCAGAAACTGTTGATCTACAAGGATTTTCATGTACAGCCATCACTAGGATTTACAGAGAATGGTCCTAAAAAAATATCTCATTAGTGTCTGAAAATGCCTTGTTGATGTGAGAGGTCAGAAGAGATTGGGAAGACTGGTTTAAGATGATGGAAAGGCAACAGCAACTCAAATAACCACTCGTTACAACTAAAGAATGCTCATGTTGAAATTGCCATAAAAAGAAGTAAGGCAGCTCTGAAGGCAAGAGGGGGTAAAAACCTTTTACTAGCAAGGTGCACTTAATACAGTGTGGCCAGTCAGTGTAGATATAGGTAATTAGATGGAAGTGGACACTTACTGAAGTAGTTATCATGCCTGTGGACTGAATCATTCCCAAGTCTCAAAGTGGCTATAGGCTGCATAAATCAATACTTTGTAGAATCACATATTTTCCAATATGTAGGAATATCTTTCAGGACCTACATCATACTTCATACTGCATTATACAGTATTATACGCTGTATTATACTGTCAGCCAATCAGAATTCAGTATTCTATTTCTCCAGGTGATAAAGTAGCCTTATGTATTGAGTAGGCCTTTGTGTTTAGCCATTCTATAGAATGTCTAAGAGCTTACAGCCATTGTACAGCCACGCTATGTAATATAACAATTTGAACACAACAATTTGAAGACAAATCTTCATTACCATCCACATAAAGCTCACTCCACTTTGTGATCTTTGTCTACAATCTCAGTCCCACGACAACCTCAAAGGGTCAGTTGCACACAAATGGGCCATTCCAAGAGCTCTTGGACCATTATGCCTTTGACTTTATTTCTTTCCCATGAACCTTTAGCACCATTTAGTCTTCCCATTGTGCTTTACAACAGGCCGCAGTACACCTGAATGGCTGCTGTGGGTTATCAGTCAGTGAGGCGGTCTGAGGGGTAAGGTGAAGGCTACTGGGCAGAGAATCAGCCTCTGGGCTGGGAGGGACCTCCTCCCACCAGCCCTGTGCTGGAGCGGCTGGAGGTGAGAGGTGGTGTAGCACAGAGATGGAGGGAGAGATCGCATCAATATTCTCAAGTCTCCCCAGACATCCTAAAGCCACGGGTAGCCATGCAAAACGCAAACAGTCTGAAGTCTCATCCACTAGGGGACATGGCAAACACACACGTGCACACACAAACACACACACACACACACACACGCATGCACGCAGACTGTAATCACACTTAACTTCTGTTCAAACTGTGCAGAATGCACCACGCGCACCAAAACCTCAATTAAGTACCCTCTCCAGCCTATCACGGACAGAATAAAAATCAATTCATTTCATGAACAAACTAAATTGAAATCGTATTTTTACACCCAAAGTGCCAGAAGGAAAAGGCCATTAGTTATTCATGTGAGAGTCTTCACATTGGGGTACAAGTAATCTTTTAGGTGGGTAATTATGTCAGTTGCCGAGATCCATATGGAGCTTGCGAGAAGGTCAACACATCAACTGCAGACCCACTCAGCCAATCACAGGCTCCGATAAATGATGTGAAAGCGTGATTGGCAGGTGGGGAGAGGAGTGCGAGGTCTCGGAATGCAGAGTGCAGTATCTTGTTGCTGTGGTAACACACCTGCACTGCTGGAATGCCTGGGCGCCCGCATTGAGATGCCTTGTTCGGTGCCGAGAAAGATCGGAGTGTGTGTGTGTGTGAGAGAGCGAATTTCTCCATGAGGAGAGGCAGAGGCTGTGGTTATATGTCTGCAATTTTTATATTGTTGGGTTAACTCTGTCTTCCTCTCAGTGTTCAATTCCAACAATACAAAGTGGATCTTTATAACCCAGTTTACCAACACTTTATTTGAAGGGGCCGACATAAGTCTATTATCAACATGACACGAGGCATATCATTCGTTTAAGGAAATTTGGGATGCAGACATTAGAAAAACTGAATGCGGATTAGTGACAGCAGTCACTAAGAATTAACTGCCATTAATATTTAGGCCTGTGATACAGGTAATGACATGTTTCTAACACCCTGTCACCCTGAAGTGTAGCCTCTTTGAAGAATGATGAATGGAAAATAATATGATGAAATGAAAAATAAATAATAAATAGAAAATCATTCACAGACACTTTATCAGTGTTTTCCTTTCTAGTCCCCTGTTGCTTCCCTCTTTATTGATACGCCTGCACTCTCCAGCGTGAGTCTGTTTCCCGGCAGCGCGCGGCCGCATGAATATCAAAGAACGGGAGTATCTGAGACACCATATGGTTGGAAGATGCCGTGAAATTATTAGACGGGATCTTCATACCTCTAAATCTTGTGCATGAATATTCTCTATCTTGGGTTAACACGGGAGTGGATTGAGAAGCCTGTCTGACAGATGCGGAAGATTCTACACATCTGCGTCGAGCACACACCTGTATCCGGTCTTATTAATTCAGCACATCTCCCCTTGTTTCATCCTGATGACTGATTGGTGTCGGTTGGCAGGGATGGAGCTTGCTGTTCGCATGAAATCTATACTTCGAACTGCACAGAAAGCTATATGTGAATGTTTTGTTACAATCATCACAACACACTGCATTTGGTTAGGCTTTCTCCATTTCATTCAGTTAAGGTGGACTCAAACTATCATTTCGACATGTTAGGGTACTATTAATGTCATTCGGTGGAGGGGTATTGAAACAATCTTATTCTCACAAAGCAAATCCTTCCCGTGGGCTCATTCTCAGCACAATCCCATTAAGGGTTAACCGTCATCTACCCCGGCCCTGCTTGTTCTTTCAATTTCACAGGCTACATTGAAAAGCAGTTTTTATTTATATGCAGATTGGAGTGTCTGTGCTGAAGAGCACTGCTTTGATTTAATGCCAGGTTTGCAGAGTTCTTTTCTCTCCCATTCTGATGTGAATATATTTCATATTCAGAGTGTGAGAGATAGAAAGACAGAGAGAAAGAGAGGGAAGAGAGAGAGGTGGGTGCTGCCTTTAAAGGCTATAGCCCTTTTTTTTACCTTCTTCTGTCTTCTTCACATGCTAGCTTCAGGCCGAGGACGGTTTCATTACTTGCTTGCCTGAATGAGGCTTTGTACACTGCAGGACAGAGAGCTTCTCTGTATGAATGTGTCTCTGAGCTTTTAAAGTTGCGAGGATAAGGAGCGCGTTTCTGTGTGTGATTGAGAGATCAAAGGGGTGCGAGGTGATGACAGAAACACTCTGGTCTGGCTGAGAGGCCCCTGGCTGTTGAAGGAACTCTTTCTCACAGGAGGCACAAAAGTCAATGTTATCTTGTGTGTGTGTGTGTGTGTTTTGTTTGGGGGGGGGGGGGTGTTTGGGTGTGTTTGTGTGCACATTTGTGTGTGTGTGTGTGTGTAAAGAGTGAGTGAGAATGAAAGAGATTTCCATGCTCCTAAATTGTTTTCCCTTATGGTATAAGAAATCTCAGTTAAAGAATTGTTTGTGCTCTTAAACAAACAGCACGGGGTCGCAGTATCAAGCTCCATCAGGGGGGAGCTTAATGATCTAATACATCTCCTGAGTCCAGAAGGGTTCTGACCCAAAACAAACAACTTAATCTAAGGGTCACCTGGGTCCAATTGGAATTAATTGATAAATCCACCCCTATGAGCTGATCACAGATAGAGAGAATAGAGTGAAAGAGGCCGTATGAAAGAGAGAGGGATGGGGAGAAGGTGTGAGACAGAAGAAGAATGCAATGGCGTCAGGCATCAGGCCCGAAGCGGTTTCAAGCTTGTCTCGGAGTTGAGGCGGGGGCGACACGGTGTCATTTGATTGACAAGTGTTATCAAGGTGTTGAGGCCTTATCAAGGCAGGCCTGATGATCAGACAAGGGCAGCTTTATAGCCGGCGATATCTCCCAGGCTCCCGCTTTATCGGCGGAGTCAGGCCTCCCCGCTCGCGAATCGCAGTTTATCTCTGAGGCAGCACATGCAGACGAGAGCAACTTCGCCGCACGGCGCACGCCGTCCGACACAACATCACAGCCACCCGACTCCCATACAGATGGAGGAGAAACCATATCAGAGCCCTGGCATTTGGAACCATTACAACAGCCGACCTGCGGCTAACACACCACAGTACATAGCACACAAGGTACACACACTCCACATCAGCAACATTAATATGGGAATCATTTATGCAGCTGTCACTAATGTGAGAGTAGCGTAGGAATGAGCAGGAGGATGTAGTTGTATTGTGGAAAGTGCAACCTGCCTTTCTTCTACAGGGATTGTTCTACAGAAATAACACATGTTCACATCAAGTTCAATTGCGCATAGTCTGAAGTCTAAAATGCAGTTCTCTTTGGGGGAGGGGCCAGCGCAAAATGCTATATTGCCTGTAGTAAAAGTGGACATCGCGCCTGGCGCATAGTTCAAATGGGTTGTTTTAAATGAGTAAATTAGCCATGGGTGTGTTTGGGGCGTAGCATGTTGCAAACTAATAACAGTTCACACTCTCATTCCCTTTAAAAGTCCAGTGCAAAGCGCATTCCATGTTCCACATTGGACATTCACATTCTATGTATTATGATGGCGGATTATACTTGGCGAAATGTTTTCATGTGAAGAAAATGTGCGCGAGGTAAAGGCATTGGAGATTTACAGTATATATAACCAAAATATTAAATCATGTTCTGGTGGTATAGCCTAATATGTACAGTCTTGTTTCTTAACAATCCCGCTTGAAAGGTGTAATTACATCCCTATGTGTCCGCCACTGGTCAAATAGCCCATCAGTTACTTACTGCTATCAACTATAAGGTTTGCAAATATTATATATTTTAATAAAATAACTATGGTGTGATGTATGTGATGAACATTTGAATTTTATATTTCGAGGACTGGGCTGTTGCTTGCTCCTGCTGATGAAAGAAGCAGCCTGTGCCTGCACTCTTCCATATCCCAAGCACTAAGCGCCCGTAAAATAGCCTTTGAACAATGAGCAAATGATTCCTGACCAGGTTTTTTCTTGTCAGTGGCGAATTCACTTTTACTTCTTGTAAAATGGCAAATTTGCGTTATGCGCCGCACCACACCCCTTCAGCCCGACAGAGCGCAAAGCCAACTGCTATCTTGACAACATACATTTACGGGAAAAAGAACAATGCGCTCACAGAAAATAGCAATGACAGGTTGCGCAAGTTGCGAAAGCACTGTGCGCCGTGTGCATTATTGGGCCTGTAGTGTGTTACAGCTTCTCCCGTCATTTCACTTTCTTGTTTTTATCTTCTGATGATGAGGAAATGTGATTTTTGTGTCCGTCTTTCACTCTATGTCTGTGTCTTTCTCTCACATATGTTCGCTCTCTCTCTCTCTCTCTCACTCACACACACACACATACACACACACGGATGCATGCACACACTCTCTGGCTCTCACCGAGAGAGGCGTAACTCTTTCCCCTGTATAAGTGCGGGTGATATCTCACACCTGCAAGGCTCGAGTGAAGTGTGAGGTACTGGAGGTATGGGGAGCCACGCTGCTTATTTAAGCCCTGCCTCCAGAGCCTAGCAGAGGGTGAAATTAGCCCAGGTGGGTCCAGGCCCACTGGACCATGTCCACCCAGCGTCCACCTCACTACTGCACCACCCCAACCCACAACCGCCCTCGTATGAAGGTATTTCTGTGTCAAAAGTCTTGTGCACTTGTACATAGA
>JAGFZM010003060.1:8321-19021 GCA_017657215.1 Limnothrissa miodon
CACACACACACACACACACACACACACACTGAGAGAACAGCTAAAACACCTTACCTGCATACACCCCCATACATAAAATCACACTAAAACTAAACTGACAAAGAAATGACAGATTTGTCACATTAATATTCAGTCATTTAGAGATGGCACAAGGTCAGGCATATAGAATCATTATCAGAGAATGTAAGACTGTCATTACTGGCAGATATGTTTTTATTAATTTTGAAAGACAATGCATGGTGTAATGCACTTGAGTTAAGTACAAAAGAATAATGGGTGCTCTGTGGCAATGGTTCAGTCATCAAAAAAAGACACATTAAAATAGTGTTTAAGTGTTTAAATTTATTCTAATATTGTTAGTATGACTAATAGAAGTAGGGGGAATTGATGGAGAAGGGGGAATGAATCATATTTTATTTCATTATTCATAAAATATTCTTTATCCATAATACATAACATTTACAGACACACACATGGCGGGATATACTCATTACACTCTCGTTAGCAACCACCCACACCCACACCCACACCTTACAATCCCCCCTTTTGTACCTTTCTACCTTTCGAAGATTGTGTGGAATGCATGCATACGCTGTACAGTTTTTTTGAGCTTATGTCAGAATGTAGAGCGCACCTGATATTGGCACAGCGGAAAGACAAAAAATGGAAAGACAAAAAATATAATCATTTCATCAAATTGAGAGTGGTCTGTTGTTGTTAATGGTGTGTCCAGGGAATGCATTAATGAGGAAAACATAAAGGAAACATTAAGATTTAAATTAAATCAAAAAAGATTCAAATTAAATCACAAATCATGGCAAATCACAGGTGTTTCACATAGTCACCATGTCATCAGATGGTGATTGTGTTTCTGATTACTGTAAATACATGTTTTTCTTTATCTGAAGGCTTATTGATTTATTGTACTGTAAATAAGATTGTCTGCTAATACACCATGAACAAATGTCTTAAATATAGGCAAGTGCATATGGAAAGTATTCCCAGGGAGAGGACTTGCGTGTAGAGGGCATGTCCTAAGTTGGGTGTCGGAGGCAGATTCTAGGGTGTTGCCCTGGTGATTGTACTTTTTAGCACCTGGTAAGTGGCCTGTCGGAGCTTGTTCTTGTCTTCACTGTTCCTTAATTCCACTCCCTTTGGGAACATCTTGTGCCTTAGTTGAGCACACCCGTCATTCCAGACTGGTGACATTTCAAATGTTGTGTGCGTAGGTAACAAAGTTATATGCTATGAATGCCGTTCTTCACAGATAGAGTAAACATAGTACTAAATTTGACCTAAAACTGTCAGTTTTTACCTTTCTGAAGGTCATAACTAGGCTTAAGCCTACAGCTCCCAGAGCTGAAGCAGTTTCTACTTCCTAATGAATGCTACAGAGACGTACACAGAAGAGACCAAGTAGGCTTTTCACATGTTTACTGACATTATTTCACATTCAGCGTATTTCTGCTCCATTTATCTAGAATAATATAGCAGCCCATACAGGATGAAAGAGCAAGAAGTGCAATTATTAACAGTAAATAAAGTGCAAATAAAGACACACATAAGCATTTCCACACTACATTAATCACATCTCTAGGTATACTACCTAGCTCACCACAGTGTCATCTGTAGGACCCTTTAGATGTATTAACAACACACATACTATCACTGTTCACATGCATACACACAATTAACACTGTTCTTCTGGATAGTGCATATTATACATAAACACTGCTTTTCCCTCAGTCTCTTTAACACACACACATGCAAACACCATTGTCACTGGCGACTATGGTGTATGTGTGTGTGTGTGTGTGTGTGTGTGCGTGATGACAGCATTGATTTTCCCCTCTAGATCAATGCCATTCTTTTTAATGTGACACTGTTTTTTATAATAGTTTTGAACAGGAGGAATAGTTGAGGAGCAGTTCACAGTGAACCCATTCAGAAACCATTGATTGGAATCTCTTTAGGAACAGTTTAGAGTCTGGGGCAGGCATGAACCTTTTCAGGAATGGTTTACAGTCAAGAGAAGAAGAAGAATTCTTCTGTGAGGGGTTAGGTGCCTTGCTCAAGGGCACTTCAGCCGCTTTCCACTGGTCAGGGTTTGAACTGGCAACCCTTCGGTCACAAGTTCAAAGCGCTAACCGGTGGGCCACGGCTGCCCCAGAGAAAAAAACTCTTCAAGAAACAGTTCAGAGTTCAATTATTCCCCTGTGCAGCACAACACAGCAGGCAGGACAGGGCCAGCCTGTCTGTGAGCGTGGAGACAAAGGATCAGTCAGTCTCTCCCTCTCTGGCAGGTCTAAGCCATCCTCCGAGCACAAGATCAGCCCCGACAGTTCTTTCCACAGACCTTGTGTAAGCACAAATACTCTATCCACATGATTACTTGGGGTGTAGCATTTAATCTCCACTGGTCTGGGTCTAGCTCTTGCTGCTATGCCCACTCACTCCGTAACGTGTGCTCCATCTGTTGGCATCTGTGGGTGATGTCAGTGCACAGCCATTCCCTCTTGCCAAGCCCAGCTCTGGCTAGTGAGGCTGCTGACCCCAGGCGGAGAGTCCGGCTGCGGCTGAGGCGACTGGTTGCGCTGCCAGGTCGACGATGGTTGCCGAGAGACCATTAAGAAGTGACCGCAGCTGGGGGGTCGCTGGGAGACAGCCTGGTTGTTTGCATGGGGAGGGGAGTGTGTGGGAGCGAGTCTTTTCAGGAGTGGTTGTGAGAGGAGCTGTGTGTGTGGTTTAGGCTGTGTGTGAACTGTAGTATGCGCATGCTCTGGTGTCTGTGTGCATACAACTGCACGTGTGTGTTCTGTGGTTTGAGCAGTTGCATGTATGTGGACAATAGCTTGTGTGTGTGCTTTAGGTAGTCCATGTGCAGTGGCAAGTGTGTGAGCATTAGCCTGAGTGTGTGCCCTATGTAGTCCATGCATTTGTGTCTTCTGGAAGTTGCTGTTGACCCTGTGTAGGGAGTCATTGTGTCCCTGGAACGGCATTCTGTCCTGAGGTCTTGACGCTCTGAATGCTGAGAAGTCGGGGCCCAGCTGAGGTGATGCTGATACAGATTGATGAAGGGGACACCGGCTTGGAGGGACAGGATTCTTTTTCAGCGCCAAGGGGCAGTATGAGGGTGAGTCAACGGACGGCTCCCCCACAAACATCCTCACTTCGGCCAGCGGCAAACCAACAGAGTCCGCAAACACCACCCTCTTCAGTCGAGGACTCCCAGCTTTGCTCACGGGGGAGGAAGAGTAGGAGGATGAGGAGGATGACAGAGATGGAGACGGAGATGTCCGGGTTGATATACAGGGATGAAGAAAGATCTGATCAGGTTGGTTCTGTGTGCTAACCGGAGTAGTCAGCGGTCTGTATGTGTGCATGGCAGGCTTTGCTGACTGCGAGTGTGAGTGACGCAGTCTCTGAAGTGTATATGTCAACTCCATGTCTGAAGAAAGCTGTGACTGTGACCTCCCTGGGGGTACACACACTGGCACAGTTCTGTAGACAGACACAGCATGATGTCAGATTTTACATCAGTTTAAAATAAATAACTTGATAAGATAAACATAATTTCACATCATTAGGCAATGAGTCACAAGTAGTGAAACATGCTCATAACAATAACATACTTTACGTTGATCATCATAGGCATTGCGTTCTCACGGGCTTGTTGGCAGCGAATCCGTAATCTTCTCCAAAATCTACGGAGCAATTGAAAATTGGATATAATAAAACATAAGTGAAGTAATACTGTATACTGTTGAAGTAAATAAATCATACAGTAACATTACATTGTATGTGCTTGTCTACAAATTTCATTTTGATGGTTGACAAGAATTACGTGAACCTAAAACAAAATTAACGATGCGCAAAACTTACTGTACAAGTCAGTGGTGAGGTTTCCGCTTCTGTTGACAGGTAGCCTAAAGGAGAAAAGTCAAGGCTAACGCGAAAGTACAGGCTCACTTAACTCAGACAGTGTTCTGCTATCGTCTGCTAACTGCTGTACCAACAAACTGCTTTTACACCTGCCGATGTTTCCACGTTTATAAATAACACCCCGCAAGGCAGACGGTTTCGGGCTTACGTATCAGCAACACACCAATCAGACGCATCAGTAGTCGGTCTTCAACCAATCACAGTATCATAAGGCGATGAATGGGAGGGTATAATACTGTTTCTTAGAATATAATAGACTTGACATGACAAGTATAAAATTTCACCATGTCAAATGAAATGGTAATATGTATAGACCTACTGCTGTGAGCATTATAGCATAACATTGTTATAGCTGGCATCATTGCTATAAGTAGAGCACATAGTACATTGTTAAAAATATATGTACCATTTATATTCTGTATGTGTGTGTGTGTGAATGTATGTATGTGTGTGAAAGAGGCACGCTGTGCAATCTTGGCTCAAACCAACATACTAAAACCAGAGAAACAAATTCACCAGTCTTAGACTTCATTCTCAGACTGTAATTGCATTTCATATTTTGTTCCCCTGAGCATTCAGTGTTTGGGGTCATAAGCAAGTAATTCCTCTCCTGCCAGACCTGAATACTATTTGTGGTCGACACGTGTAATCTGTATTGAGCCGCTCACAGCTGGCTGCTGCACCCATTGATCTAATATCTAATGGCCTAATCCCTAGGCAAGGAAATTTAATTAAATTCTCCAAGCAGACAAATGTTAGTTGTCCTGTTCCTATACAGCTACTGAGTAAACAGACATAAAAAGCATATAATGTACATATAGGCCCCTGGTTCTCAAAGTGCATACATAATAAGCTGTATATAATCTTGAGTTTGACCAGTCCATCAGCCATGACTTCACTGGTGCCTGGTAGTTGGTTCCTTTCTGCCCAAATGCCTGTAGCCTACTGTGTTAACTAATATCTAGCTACCTACAATATGCTTGTGGTGGTCCAGGTAGATAGGTAAGGTTGCTGGAGGGATAATCGAGGCTAAGACAGGGTTACTTAGCTCATTCTTAAACACTTAATATGCTTTACAAAAATAATAGTACAGTAAAAAGAGAGTATAAAGTAAAAGAACAAATGTGTGACAAAACAGGGGCAGGCCAAAAAGCGGCAGAAGACAAGAGGATTGGGGGGGGGGGGGGGGGGAACTCAACAGAACAGAAGGCCCACAAAAGATAGAAGGCAAAATAAAAGTGAGCTAGGTGCTGTGGATAAGTGGGCTATGGCGTTATACCATAAACCTGGGGACCTAGGTTCGAGTGCTACCTGAGGTAATTTCCTGACCCTACCTCTATCTCGCTCATGCTCATTTTCTGTGACTGTCTACAATCCTATAAAAAAAAAAAAAGCCCCCAATATCTTAAAAAAAAAAAGTGTGCTTGAGGCAGGGGATAAAAAGTACGGAAGTGGAACTTTTGGAACTGTAATAGATGACAATTGATGAGGGTCTAAGCAGGGGTCAGTGCATCTCTATCAAATGAGCAAGAGATGTCCCATGGCATGGACCTTCAGCAGCACAGAAACACTGTCTTGCAGGCACGTGCCTTCTAGGCAACTGGGGCAGTACAGTAAACTAACGTTAACGCTACCTGAAAAACCGTGCTCCAAAATACCGAAAAAAAAAAGTTCAACACGGGTGTTTTTTTGCAATTCTTAGTTTGGCCTGTTGTGATGTCCGTTCATCCGATATCTTACAGTTTATGTACAGTAGTAGGTTACAGTGTGTAGGTGGTTTATTTTGAAGCGTGGTTTGTCTTTTGAAGTTATTGAAATAAAGCCAAGGCCATCACAATACTTTAAAAAAGGCTTTAGGCATACCGATCAAAAAAACAGTCTACATTTGTTTTTGTTGTTTTTGTTGAGCTAATACCAACTCCATTATTAGTTTAACTGCACATAGGCAAATTGATTAGTGTTACTGCTGATACTTTCATTTGTGAGCACAAAAAAAACCTTAATGCCTCACAATTAGATTAATTAGTTGTTTAAGTAGTATAGGCTATGTTTTAATGTAGCTCAAAAAAAGTATTTCCAGTAGCTATCAGTTGTCTTTGCATCTTGTCATGATCACAAAATCGTTTAATCAGCTATCTCTCTCATGCTCTTTTTAGTTGCTACACTCTCAGATCAGTGCCTACCTCCATCAATATCAGCAACAGCAGCCTTCCCTCCATCCTCCTCAACAAAATCTTTTCAATGTGCCCCATCAGGTAAAACAGACTATGCTTGCTTTGCACTGCAAAGATGTCAGATGTGGACAATGCCTGTTCAACAAAGTATTGTACAAAGTTGTATTGTAGCACTATAACTACCTCTACTTGTACTACTCAACCACTATTGCCCCCACCATCTAGTGCCAATGGACTGTACACTAGTGCATTATCCTGAGCAATAGTTATTTCAACTTATTTAAAATCTTTACTGTATCAGTTTATTGACTATACATTGTATTTATTTATTTAACCACCTGCAACAAGGAATATTCTTTAGCCTTCACTCCATTATCTCCATAGTCTTTTCTTGTACAAAATGCACATAGACTACAGCCTATAGTTTTTTTCCCCATGGGTACCCTTATTAATCCGTGTTTGTCTTGTGTAACTGTGTTTACTGTCTGTCTTAGCTGTTTTTGCTGAGTGAATTTCCCTGATGTGGGATAAATAAAGTTTATCTTATATTATCTTGAAATGGTAGCCTATGTTGTGATTCCATGTTGCATTCTTCATGAATATGGGTTGCGACAGTCCAGACCGTTATTTTGCAAGGTATGTTGCTGTAGGGTGTTTCAAATGTGCCCTTTTTTAACTTTGAGCACCTGCCCCTCCAAAGGTCTCTGCACGGCCCTGCTGTCTTGTATGCTTATGTCCCTTGCTTTACAGCCCTGCTGTGTTGCCCCTTCTCACTCTATCCTGCCTTAGGGCACCTGTCTTACCACTGCCTTACTGGAATGAGGAATAAAGTGGAAAGACAAAAAATAATATTCGAAAACAAAGGCTCTTGGGGAAGTTTCCGACACTGGGCTATAACCTATTTGTGTGTGTGTGTGTGTGTGAGTGTGTGTGTGTGTGTGTGTATGTGTGTGCGTCTACTTCATACCTATCCCTGCCTCTCTAAAACTCATGCCAAATAAAACAGTTCATCAGGCGACATATGACATGCCTCGCAACCATCAAGTCTCAGAGCTTAAAGGTGCTCTAAGCGATGTGACGCATTTTTAGGACTAAAACATTTGTTGTTACATACAGCAAACATCTCCTCACAATCTGCTAGCTGCCTGTCCCCTGAACACACTGTAAAAAAACGCGGTCTCTGTAGATAGCCCAGGCTCCACAAACGGCTAAAAAACACAGTGGGCAAACCTTGCATAACAAACGAAATGAAACATAACAAACATTGTTCCAGCCAATAAATGACAAGAAGGATTTGGAGGAGGGGTTGGGTGGGGGTTAGTGCGCGTGAGTCTTTCAGGAGGCATGGGAGGGAGGGGGAGGAGGGAGCTATCCTCCGTTTTGTTTGACAATACTTCAAACGTCAACAAGAAGTGACATCAAACACAATCGCTTAGGGCGCCTTTAATGACCCCAAAAGAAGTAACAAGTGAGGACCATGTCCCAGATTGACTGCAACTTGTGTTTTTGAAAGCCAATCTAGGTCACAATACATGTAGAGACTTGAGAGTGATCAGCTGTACAGGAATTTTGAATGAAATGTATTTTAATGGTGTGAGGCAAACATGTAATTCTAGGTATAGGCTACTATGCACTTCAATATGTATATCTGTGAGCTGGCACTGCGCTAATCTGTATTAGCATGTTTGAAACATTAAATGTTGTTGATGAATGGAAAGGTTTTTCAACACTTAGTTGGTGACCACACCTGATTGCTGTTGCTCTGCCCTTTCTACTGCTAGCATTACTTGACCAGTTCTCAGTGGGGGATTATCAAGCAAGATCAAACTTTAATCTCAGCTATATTGTGTCTGTGGTCTGTAGTGAGTCAAGGCAAGTTGTCTATACTGCTGATCTCATGGCTGGGGGACCCAGACCAGACATCACTGTGTGTCAGGACCTCAGGGTTGCCAATAAAAGCAAAGAAAGTCTGAAACCCCATCTAAAAATGAATTGATTCATCATCACCACCAGTGATGACATCATTATTGCCATAATCTACAGTGCCCTGAAAATTGTACCATGCTACAGACTGTCAGGCCTTACTGTGGCTGGCTAACCTCTAATTAAAGAGTGAGCTCACACTGCCACAGGCTGCCTCACCGAGACATGCGGTTCTTCTCCAACACACACACACACACACAACCACTCACTCACACACACACCCACCCACCCACACACACACACCCACATAGTTTATTTCCACACCTCACGTGAAAAAGTGGATGCAGGGTTCAGGGGCTGTTGGGAGGTATGTCTCTCATGTTCCCTATCCTAATGAACCCAGAGACATTCAACACATGTGATTTAGTAAATCGTGAAATCAATTCATGCCAGCTTAGTGTATGAGGGTTCAGGGCTCATGGCTAAGGGGAGACATTGTGATTATCTCTCTGTGGTCTCTAAACTCAGATGGTGTGCCACCTAAAATAAAAGTGCTGGCTCACCATACCAGGATTGAGATCACTCCTGAACTAGTTTACAGCTTTAATATGAAATCATCATTGAACTAAAAAACATATAATCTACGAGTCTGAGTGAATGGGACACTTAGCCTTAAGAACTTCACTCACATCTGCATTGAAGCAATCAGGGTAATGGTGGCAGCAGACCACAGCTGGTGCTTTACCTGAGTAACTGAGTAACTCATCACAGTGAGAGGACACACACATGCGCACACACACACAAATACATGCACAAACACATACACACGTGCACACACACACACACACGTGCACAGGCACTCAGTCTTATGTGAATCAACAAACAATCATAACTCATCCCACATCTTACTGCTGTCTTCTGGCCAAGACAGAATTTGAGTATATATACACATTGCCAGAGATCACTAATAAAATAATAAGCTATTGTGCAAAAGGAATTTAATTAAAAAAGGGTTGTGGTTTCAGTACCTGACAAATCAAACTTTATCAGTAGGTCAGGTATTGACTACATATCGAAAGAACACACACACACACACACACACACACACACACACACACACACACACAGACAGCATTTGCCTACAGAATCACACACAATGCCAAAGATCACAAATAAAATAATAAGCTATTGAGCAAAAGAAATTTAATTAAAAAGGATTGTGGTTTCAATACCTGACAAATCATGCTTTATAAGTAGGTACTGACTGCATATTGAGAAGACACACACACACACTAAAAGCACATTGCAGATAAAAGCACATTGACATCATCCTCTGCTATGCTGACAAATGTCAATAAAACTATGTCTGTGGAACAAGAATAGACTAAAGCTTGCATACACACAGGGGTGTAAAAGTCTGTCCATAAATTTAGTAAAAATCCTGGGGCGCCGTGGCTAAGGTGCCAGACCATAATTCCGGGGCCCCTGGTTCGGTTCCAACTTGAGGTCATTTCCCGATCCTACACCATCTCTCTCTCCCACTCATTTCCTGTCATTCTCTCCACTGTCTTATCAAAGTAAAGACGAAAAAGGCCCTCAAAATTTCTAAAAATGTAAAACTTCTTGTTGGTTCTGTTCATTCAGTAACACAGGTGCACATTGTTTTATTTACAGTTAGCTGATTCAGTGAATGGTTGTGATTGAAACAGATGTGGTAGCCACATATAGATAAGTTAAAATGTCACACTGGGAACATGGGATGGCATCAGACTGGCTGTTACAGATATTATCATTGTGTCCGTAACATATGATTTTTTATGTCACAGTATGTTTTAACATATATTTTATACAATATATGCAAATAACACTGATGGGCTGTTAAATGGTCACTGTATACAATGTAGTCAAAATCAATGCCTTAACATTAACTGTCGATTATATTGTTTGATATTGTCTTTGGAATGTTTTTGAAGCTCGAATAATGTTATATTTTCTCCACTGACCAATCCAATTATAATGATATGAAATAACTCTAGCAAGCTGGGGAATGGCCATAAAATGGGAACGCAACATAAAGTAGTAAAGTGTTTTTTTTATTCGTTTTTTTTAAGGCCTATTACTATTTATGGAACTAAGTCAATATTTTATGTAACAACACAATTGCTACTGTATGAGCCTGAGTGTCTCTTAAAATGGCTGTTGTCAGTGTAATAGTTAGACAGGTCAAGGCAGGCGAGGTCAGGGTTGTTTAGCATACCTGAATAGAATCAGACCTTGAAGAACTATGTTTCCCAAGGCCCACATACAGGTGGAAGGCCGAATACTCAGGTGATCACGGGTGTGTGACTTGTCTTGTGTCAACATGCAAAGTGGCTGCCATTCACTCGGGCAGCTTGTTGTCAGCCAGCGGCTGCCGGAATCGTAGGCGTTATAATTGAACACAAAAGCTGAGTGCATAACAAGAAAGCACAAAAGCTATAGCACGGCTAGAGGTTAACTCAGCTAAAAGTCACAAGAGTTTGCGTATTTGTTTGCGTATGGAAGTCATAGGGGATTAGAGTCTGCACATCAAGTAATGACGAGGCCAGACACAGACCGTTGAATGGAGTAAATAGTATCTAGGCAGATGGGGGGGGGGGGGGGGGGGGGGGGGGGGGGGGG